>JAZHYW010007233.1:0-297096 GCA_037355805.1 Ixodes ricinus | reverse complement strand
TTTATCGAAAATTAAAGCTATGGTTCCAATTGGGAACTTGCTGAGCGTCATTGAAAGGCACTGGATAAGTACATTTTAGAAAGATTTGGGGCGCGTGGAAGAAATGGGCGCGAGATGAAGGTCACGCAAGATGCTGATGACCGTGCCCGTAGCCTTGCCCGTGTTCGATGTCGTTGGTGGATGAGCTTGGTCTTCGCCCGCTGTCTGGGAACGAGAGTCTTATCGTGGCCCAGCGGAAGCCATGAGCATACGCAAGTACGTGTCCACACTACTGAATCTGGCGCTTGACGACGACCTACTGCGGTGGCGGCTGCGCACGGGGAGGTTTTCCGCATAACCCGTATGCGACGCCGCAGGGTCGTTGTCGTGATCACCTTCGCCACCACCATCACTATTACCATTATCATCATCATTATCATCATCATCCATCCAACAGCAATGATAATGATGTCTCTGCGACGTTACAGACCCCTTCCTTGCGGCCAATCCGCCAAACATTTTCATTTCTATCACTTTATGGCAAAAACTGAAAAAAAAAACCTTCAGGAAGTTTTTTACAACTGCAAGCACTGAGGTTTTTTTTTTAAAAAGGCTAGTTTTTTGTTTTGTTTCGTTTTATTGTGCAAAGTTTCCGTCCGTCGCCTCGCGTCTTCGTGCGTAATTTCGTGGAGATGTGGGTTTGAAATTGTGCATGTATGTATCTATGTGTGTGTGTGTGTGTGTGTGTGTGCTCGTGTGTGTGCATGTGTGTGCTATACGTGCGTGCGTGCGTGCGCAACTGTTTGAGAGTTTTATTCTTGGATATGTGTCTTCCTATTTCGTGCGCGTACCCTTCTGTGTTTACGTGATTTTGTTTGTGCGTGTGTGCGTGTCTCTTCGCGTATGTGCGTGTGTAGCCGACGTATCGTTTGCGCAGGTTGTCACCTCTCACTCGAAGTGGAGGCAACAGCAGGAAAGTTCACCCGCCAAGGAGAGCTAGTACTAGCTCTCCTTGGCGGGTGAACTTATACTATATATTACTTAGTAGTATACACCATTTACTATATATTACTTAGTGTATAGTAAACCGAATGAACAAGAGGCGAAAAAACAAAAAAACACAAGATGTTTTAAGTTTCAGTGGCGTTGCGTTAATCCCGGCATCGGGGGGAAAGGGGAAAGAAGCTGAGCTTAGCCGCCAATAGTTTAATTATCCAGAACATCGACTTTAAGCGTAACCTCTTGTCGCCCTCTTGTGGGGTCATTTGCCCCGTGCCACAAACCAAAGCTCGGGGTCCAGGGCTAGCACCTTTCCAGTTCTTATTTTGCGAATCCTCGAAGGGACACTCGTTCTCCCTTTGTAACACCGCCACACACGCAAAAAAAGAAGAAAAGAAAAAAAAAGGTTAAAGGTAAATTTTTTTATCCAATATAACTTTTCGCTTTCTGGATTATGCAACTGGAAATCTCGTTGTATTCTATCTGGATTTCACGTTTTCCGAAATTATTCCTTTCTCTGCAATCTGGATTTCAGGCTTCCAGATACAATCCAATAAGATTTCCATTTACATAATCCAGGTAGCGAAAAGTTATTTTTTTGTTTTTTTAGGTAGGGTTCCTGACTGCGTTGGGGGTGTTGTAAGTCTTTCTCCTCTTTTCGCGCGCTTCCTCCGTCGTGGGTCTCTCGAATGCGCCTCGATGCAATTCAAGTTGGTTTTCGCAGTCTTGAGCGACGCCTACTTACAACCGTTTTCGAGTAACGCAAGTTTGGCGGCCATCATTGGATCACTCGCAGGCGTGTCAGCGGAGAGGGGTGTTTGATTCGAAATAATAGCTGGAAAAATGTTAGCGTGAAATCTGGCTAGAAGCGCTCTTTCTTGAAGCGGTTTTCTCGAAGAAGTAGTCGTGAAATAAGCTGTACGACAGTACAACCCATAGTGCACCGTGCAACTGATATAGGAGACTATGACAATCCCTCATAGTGCAGCACGCCCGTGTTCAGCCGCGGTCACACGGCTGATGCGTTGGACAAACGACAGTCTGCAGACATGTTAGAAGCGCACATATGCGTGAATAAAACATGCTTGAAGCATGCTGGAGGCGTATGCGGGGATGCTTCCGTCGTCGTGTCTGCTACGAACACCTTGTCTTTCGTTGATTGACTGCGACTTCAGTCTCTTGGGAAAACGAGCGAAGAAACTGGCACCGTCCAGAAGCCTAGCTTTCTTTGGAACGCTCTATACTCGAGCTGGAAGCGCCGATTGCTGCGCGAATGTGTTTTCCCAAAGAGCTGGCAAACACTGCCTGCACCGTGGGAAACATGGGGCGATGGCTCTCCAAGTCTTTATATAACTGTCTCCCGGACACGGGACTTTTCTTTCTTTGCCTATCAGTTTCTCTCTTAATTCAATTTACTTACTTTCTCCTAGTTTCTTCGTCGATTTCTTTTTTTCATTGATTTAGTACGTAGACGCACCATTCGACAGCGTGTTACGGCGGTTAAATGTTTGGCGAGGCTCAGTTTCGGTGGCGAGGCTCAGTTTCGAAGTGCGCTCCTGGGGCCTCGGACAGGAGCGGTGGGTACATCAGATGCGGAGGTGACTACTCTACACCGGGGCGGAAACCCGATGGACGAGGAGAGTCCGTGTGCTGTCGAACAAGTATGGGGTGCCGCTGCCGTCGATCAACAGGCTGGAAGATACAAGACATTCCTAAAACAGCGCACAAGCACAGGAGGAATAAAATAGAAGACAGGGAAGAGCGCTGACTCCCAACTTATGTATTGTGAAAGAAAGAGAAAGAGGAAGCTTCAGACATGAAGCACACGCGCACCCACAAGCATAAGATGGAGGGAGCTGCGTGAGCAGGTCAGAGCCGTGGAGACGCGGAGGTGGGAAAGAAGGGCAGCTGACAAGCCGGCACTACAGACCTACATCAGCCACAAGAAAGAGATCTGCAAGGAGCAGTTCTTTGATAACACGCTGGGGAGCAGCCTGCTCTTCGATACTCGCTCCGGAAGCGTTGAGAACGAAGCGGTGGCAGGTGAAATGTGGGCCTTGAATGATGGGAGAGTCGAGGCGAGCATGACGTGCGCCATCTGTGGGGAAGAAGAGGAGACTGGTGCTGAGGTGCAGGATGCTACGGCCGCTACAACCAAGTGGAGTGACGCTGGAACAGGCTCTCGGTTTCGTTGGCCAAGCGCCAGAGGGAGACATGGGAGCCAGTGATACAGGTGGCGTGGGTGGTGAGGCAGCAGGGGGAAACGGTGCGAACGTGATTGAGACAACAAAGCGGCGATTCGAGAATTGAAGAAGGCAATCCTGCGGGGGAGCGGGAGTTTGTCATTACTAAGGACTATATATGGCTAGGACACATACGGAGATAATCCGTACTGTAGTTTCCGCCCGTTAAGAAGGCAATAGCCCTACAGATCCAGATCCTGTGTTCCTTGTCTCCTCCGCAAACGTTCTTTCATTTATCTTCTTTTTTTTTTTTCGTATAGCAGGAATCAAGGGTCGCTTAGAACGTTCGCCTTCACATGGTGGCATCACAACTTCCAAATCGTAACTCCGCTGTTAACGGTTTTCAATATGCCCTTTTCGAAACTCCACCGAGCAACATTGGTGGCCGCCATTGCTCGGGCACGAAGCGTGTGATTGGATCCGAGTCTTCGCCGAACGCTGACGTCAGCACTCGTGTCCAATACTTGCTCAGAGTGCGTGCCGCAACCATGGCGGACCCGGATGACTGGAGCTGCAGCTACTAGATGGCGCCCACTTTTGGGAACGGTCTATTCTAGAAGGCTTCGCCGAGGGCCTAAGAGGAATGTTTTCGTCCAAGCAGTTCGCTATAACGAGTTCTTAACGGTCTTCGCTCCCGTCCGTTTGGGAAGAGAGGGGGATGATGCTTAACCGTCACACACTCGCCCATCATAACGAGACGAAATTTTTGGCGAGAGATCAACTATGATCGCCTATACTTCTTGGAGCGAGGAAGAAAGACTCCGCGTGACGGAAAGCGTTTGAGCCCGGTGTGCGAGGAGTGCGGAGGACCGCAGTGGGATTGCAAAGTGAACGCGCACGCGGTACGGGTCCGAAGAGTCGGGGAACGCGGCTATTCTGGGGATGACGGAGCCCCGTCGAGACGGATTCCTGGGACCCCCTTGTCGGCTGCTGGTGATTGTTTGTCATGCGCGGACACTGGGAGACGCGCCGTCGGGAACCTGTCACCGCGCGCTGCGTTCTTTGGATTCCTCTCCAGCCGATCAACGTGTCCACACAATGTGACACGCTACTACTGACGATCGTGCGCAACCAAACGCGTCGCTGTGCACGGCCTTCCACGATCGGCCAAACGCTTATTGTGACGTGTTGAGTATGATGAATTACACTTTTATTCGTGGAGATAACGAGAATGGCAGGCTGTTAGCTTACACGTTTTTGGTTTGATGACGCGACGACTACGAGCTTCCACAGTCGAAATTGCCGCTGGAAATGACAATTCTGGTCATGACGTCGTAGATGGGGACCATGAGAGGGAACAACCAAAACATCTCGTCTGGGGAGCCTACATACGGGGACTTGGATCTTTAGGGTGGTGACATGCTCCGACCATTGTTGCCAAACCCGACGAGCCGCCATCTTGGTCCCCAGCTTTTGCACGGAAAACGGTGTACAGGTAGGTATTCACGCAGATTTTGTTGGTACTACTGTGATATTGTAATGCCGCGAAGGCTCGAATCTCGAACTCGCGACGTTGTTATGTGCTCCCGACGCGCAATCGGAAACGCTCGCTTCTTGCAGAGTGACGCTAAACATCCCACTCACACTCGCGATCAAGGTGCAACAGACCTTATACTCACGGCGCAAACAGGAGCAGCTGCAGCGGGTTCCGCAATGGTCCCGTTTGACTTGCGCGATCCAGCGTTTCTTTTGGGTAGGAATCCTCGGGAAGCCGAACCGTACGTGTGCCCCGCCTGCAGTGGTTCGCACACTGCGGAACGGAACAACCGGGCATTTCTTCTCCTCACGCCTCTCTTGCAGCCAGACTTCTCTGTTGCGAACGACTCCGCAAAACACGGCGGCACCATCCAGAGAAGGAACACGGTGAGACGACAGTAGCGATTGTCGGAGCTGGGCAAGCTGGGCGGTCTGGGGATCCAAGATGGCGCTTCGGCTTCTGGTGGTCATGACAACCGATGCAGGCAACACTGGTCGGCGGCAAGTGGTGTGTCAAAGGATGACACCACCGAAAACGCGGAGGCCCGTATGTAGGCCCCCTAATCTCGTCGCCGATAGCCAATTCAGCTCCTTCTCCTTTGGGGGAAAATGTAAATATGTAAATACCAGGGTATGTATAGCTATAAAAAAAATCTTGTTGGGAGAAAAATAATCATGAAAAAGATTAAAAACAACAAAAAAAAGTGATCGTCTGCTCCCCCTTCCCTCAAAAAAAAAAAATAAGGAGAATGACAATTTATAAATAAAATGAAAACATACATGAGAATACAAAGATACGCAGATGTACATAATCAGTTTAAAAAAAAACATTAAAAGATAATAAGATTTTTAATTGTTTTCAATTCAATTTCTTTTATATTCCAGTACGAAAATTCTAAATAAGAACAAGACATCTTCCTCGTCGTCAAGAAAACCAAAAACAAGAGGCAAGACCAAGCGGAACAACAATTAATAACTTAATACCAAAGAAAGAAAAGAACACAAATAATCATAAATGTTTGCTAGATTTTTCCAAGTTCGTTCCGATGCCAAGGTTCAGCTGCCTCCCTGTTTTCTTTTCTTTTTTAATTGGCTTTAAGAACTAAAGAAACATTTGTCCAATTACGGCCCTCATTTTTTATTTTAAATTGGATTAAACTTGTTATTTCATCAGGTGGTGCAGGTAGAGAGAAATAAGTTTATTTCCTTTAGTTTTAGCTCTCACTTAGAAATCTGAGTAAATTGAGCCAATGCCAGCTGAAAGTCGCGGTCGCATCGCTCGTATACCTCATACGAAAGTCACTGGATCTGGGAAAGTAGCGCCATTGCCTTCCCACCTGCTAGCCGGACACGAACAAACACCAACATACAGACGAAAAAACCTCTCAAGGTGATTGACTCATCACTGTCAGTTGCCATGGTGATCGCCATTTTGGACCCTTTCAAGAGCTTGGAAGCTTCGAACAGGGTCGTTAAAAGCAGTCGCACCAAGATCGCTATGGAGCATCATCGTACTGAAAGCGTTCCTCGGCCAATATGAGCGTCTTTGGCACTGTGCATGCAATAAACTTATCACTCATGCTTATTTCCCCAGATCTCTTACAATTATGTTGTCTTCTTGCGTGTTTCAAGACAGTAAAATTATTTTTCAATGCCTCCAAGCACTGACAAGATGTGCGTCAGTGATAGCGTACATCTTCGTAACGATCGCAACGTGTGATAGCGACGCGAGTCGACGACATCGGAGCTGAAATCAATACGGGGCATTGATAACTCCTTGTCTGGGCACCGCAAGCCAACACTAATATGCGTACAGGATCTGGGAAATAAGCAGGACTGATAAGTCTATAGCATGCAGCAGTGCCAAAGACGCTCATATGCCGAGGACGCTTTCAATACGATGATGCTCCATAGCGATCTTGGTGAGACTGGTATAACGACCCTTTCTACGCTTCGGAAGCCTTGAACGGGTCCAAAACGGCGACCGTCATGGCAACTGACAACGATGAGCCAATCACATTAAGAGGTTTTCTCGTCTGTATGTTGAGTATTTGTTTGTGTCCGGCTAGCAGGTGGGAAGGCAATAACTACTTCTCAGATCCAGTGATTTTACCTCATACAAGAGACGGTCAGCAGACATTTTCGAAACATACACACGTACGAAACAAACATGCTTCGAACATTCTTCAGGTGTGTCCGCACAGGATTTTATCGTGTCTGAAAGAAACACTGTGTCTTTTGTAGGATGCACGAACAGTGTTAAGCCGGGGTCACACTCCTTATAAAAATCCTACAAAAGACAGTCTGCATACAGATTCGAACGCGAGTCACTGCGAAATATGTGCTTCGAATGCCGCATGACAATGATATGTTCATGGGGGGAGCTTGCCACGCGGCATTCGAACCACGGATATTGCGGTGCCTCATGTTTTGCATGACTGTCTTTCTGCATGACGTATGAGCAGTGTGATTCCGGCTTTGAATGCGGCTGTAGAAACTCGACGCGTGTCGAATCCCGAGCATCTAAAAGCTTGTGCGGAACTTTGAAACGTTCGGTTATCGATGAGTATAACCTGCCATTTTATTTGATCTTTGTATAGAACACGATGCACTGCTCGGACGTTTCGCGATATTTCTCGTTGCTCGTGGTCGGCTCGGAGCTTCGGTCGGCTTGATAACGCCGTTGAGTGCGCTTCTCCCCGTGCACTGGTGGACTGCGGAGAAGCTAAACCCGCCATCCACACGTCGCGATTTTGCATATGTCGCTTAGCCGATGCGCAGCATTGTGCTAATGTAAAATCACTCTTCGAGGTTATCGGTGGCTGGGCTGGTAGCTAGCGCACACCAGCTCGGGGCACGTGGAGCGAAAGCTCGCGCTGCAGAACCCAGGGATCCTGGGTTCAAACCCCACCCTTGCCCGTTTCGATCTGGATGAGCGTCGTACCGGCGTGCGGTCGTGTATCACTACTGCGTGGTGCACGTTAAAGACCCCAGGCTAGCGGTTGTACCGCACTGGCTGAGCTGCTTATTTTACAGCCGAGAGACAAGTCGCGCGTTGAGGCAAACTATGTTCAGACTATAAATTTACATACGCATAACACTTTTTTAAACGTTTTTTGAGAGTAGGATGGTTCTCAAACGTGCGTCGGTATCTCAACAAAAAAATAATAATATAAGAACAACATGTCTACAACTTTGTCAATGTTCACGGGACAATTGTGTCTCGCAATGGAATAGACTCCTAGCAAAATCGAAGCGATCCTAGCGGCGTAGTGCCGCGCAAAGCATCTTGGGTGCCTTCTGGCCACCGTTTCGGTTTCGATTTGCCGCTCTGAATTGACGACATCCCGTCACAACCAAATACAGTGCAGGTATTTTTGAATATGTCTTTCCTTAAATTTATGTTGTTGCCTCCCCATACGGATAGAATGCTGGCTCCCGACGTACCAGAGTTTGTGCGCAGGTAAACAAAGGAAGAAGAAGAAGAAGTGTACTTTGCCGATCATCCTGTTGCACTGCCCCTCAATGTCTTAGGCTTCTTAAATGATCCGTGACCCGGGAGGATCAGGCTGCACTCTGCACTCCATGATGCAACGCGTGGTTACGCCGACGCGCCGCCTCAAGCCGGAGACGGGCGCCTAAGAGCTTCGCTCTAAAAGCGAAAGACTGAGAACGATATATATATATATATATATATGTATATGTATATATATATATGTAGGTGTGTGTGTGTGTGTGTGTGTGTGTGTGTGTGTGTGTGTGTGTGTGTGTGTGTGTGTGTGTGTGTGTGTGTGTGTGTGTGTGTGTGTGTGTGTGTGTGTGTGTGTGTGTGTGTGTGTGTGTGTGTGTGTGTGTGTGTGTGTGTGTGTGAATTGGACGGTCTCAAGTACGTCATTTGTCTCTATATATACCGGGAATATCAGGGACACCTTTATCATCGTCCGTGGTTGCCAAAAAGAAATAATCGAAAATATGCAGATGAATGGATCTTGATCTTGATCTAATGAATCAAATTTTACGAAGCCGCCGGTGAGGTGAAACACCCCATTTCGAATACTCATTCGCGTTGGGTGTAGTGACCCGAAATCTGACGTTCGAGACATTTTAATCAGGGCCCAACAGCATTCCGCAACGCTTCTTCCCAGATCGAACATCTTTTTTAAACAATGACACCATGAAAAAAACAAAAAAACAAAGTGGATTGCGCAGTAATGGAGCAGAACAAAGAACCCGCGTGTTTTTGTTTTGTTTTTCTCGAAGGCAGGGGTGACATTTAGCTTTTGCAATCCACCCCGTGATCGAGTTGTTAATGGAGCGTTGAGCAAGGACGTTCGCGCAATTTTCGTGGGACACTTTTTGAAATGACCGGCTTATGAGGGGCCATGTTTCCGACATGCATCGATGAACCGGTCGCATAGTGGGCAGTCAGGGCAGCCAGGGCACTGTCATGCCTGCATAATGAGTTCTAAGGTTTATAGATTACGATTATTATTATTACATCGTAAGTTCATTTTTTTCTTGTTTCGCCTATCGGAAAGTATAAACGGGCGGCCCCATGGGGTCGACGGAGTACCAGCTAGGAAAACGACAGCCGCGCTGTAATGCTGATTGAAACGGTTGGTCTACTCAAAAGAACAAAAATAAGCAACGTTTCAGAGAAATGACACTTCAGCCACGTAGGTGCTTACTATTATGGTTGCCGTGTTAGCTGAAGCTTCGTCTGAAATCGCGGGAAACTCTTTTCAGTCCATCCCTCGAAATGTTTCAAATTGTTTGCGACAGAGCAAGAAGAGAGCGCCTGAGGTTCCTAACATCGTGTACCTAAAGCCGGGGTCACACTACTCATGCACCATACAAAAGACAGTCTGCAAACGCGACTCACCGCGAAATTTGTGGTTCGAATGCCGCGTGCCAAGTTTTTTCCCTGAACTCATTGCCGTGCGGAATTCGAAGCACGGACCTTGCGGTGATTCCGGTTCGAATCTGTATGCAGACTGTCTTTTGTATGATGTATAAGCATATCCTCCTCTATACTGACAAAGCCCTGGCAGATTGCCACGAGACGCGGTCGCCGAAAGTGAAAAGGTAGAGCGGCAGACAACGGATGAGAGGAGAGCCATGTAACGGGCGCCCCGCTGCGGCGAGACTCTGAAACACACTTGTCCCGAGTGATGGAATGTCCGCTCGTGCTCCTTGCGTTCCTGGCGCTACCGTTTCCTTTCTCGTCGGGTTTGAAAATTATGTTTCGGGTACTCGCCGCTGCAGCTGTGCGCTGAATATCAGGGTCCCCGAGGAATGCTCTGTGCTACTAGACCCAAGAAATGACACCCGTAACCATGATGCGAGCGGCCATGCGGGTCGTCACAGGGCTGCCCCGCTTCACACCGGTTGACCAGATCGAGAGTATCGCACAAATAAATACCATCAGGAAGACTGCCGATGAGATGCGGATCAGCCAGGTTTGTCGACTGTCTCGCACTCGTCACGGTCGAATCATTCTTACATAGAGTGGACGCCCCCACCTTATCGAAGGCCCACTAATACCTACTCCGACTCCACCTTGGGATGCGGAGGTAGTCACACCCGTCAAGCCACTCCCCAGTCATCAAGGACTTGAGAACCCCGGACGTCAAGCCACGCAAGCAGCTATTTACCGCAGTGAAATCAGCAAGCTTGCCGCTCACTTAGAAGTCTTCTACACGGACGCGGCGAGAGACGATAGCGGTCGCACTGCGATTGCATGGCACTCTCCTACTCGCAACGAGACGAACCATCAACTCACATCACACAGAAGAGCACTTGCACGGCGGAACTCTTTGCTATTATGTTCGCCGTTGAGACTGCCACGACCACTCTAAGACCAGAAATAAGAGAAACACGTATATACACAGACTCTCAAGAAGCGGTGCGCGCACTTGGGCGCTCGAGCACGTGCAACGCTACAGTTGCGCAAATCCGAGAACTTCTTCGCCAGGCCGGAGCCCGACAGAAGATCATTATCGCGTGGATACCTGGCCACGCAGACATCCCGGGGAACGAGAGGGCGGACGGGGCCGCGAGGGCACTGCTACAGGCAAGTATTCAGCTCTCACAAGGCCCGCTCCCCTCGACTGTTCAACGGGATGTTCCACCCGACGAAGACTATGACCCATCTGAGTCGAAGAAGGAGGTAAAGAGAGCCCGAAAAGCATTTCTCTCGGCGCTCCTACATTCCAACCCCCACCCAATCCCACGAGGGCTTTCACGATGGGAGCAAGTGGCCTTGCACAGACTAAAGAGTCGCAGCATGGTGACCCTCGTTTGGCGCGCCAGGTTCCATAGGCCAACGGACCAGCAGGACACAGGCCTTGACCCAAATTGCATGCACTGTGGCGTCCCCGCGACTTGCCATCATCTGGTATGGTCCAGTCCGGTGACATCTCGTGAACGGGTGGCGGCGATCAACCATCTACCGCCGCCCCTCCGATCGACAACCCTACAGGAATGGACCCACCCGATAACGTCAGCACCTGCTGACCGAACACTAGTATTTTCGTCAATCATCTCCTACCTTCGGTCCTCCGGGACTGGACGGTACGTCACACCCATCGTCAGTGCTAAACCCCCTCCCCCCTGCAACTGAGGCCCATAGGCCAGGGTATAGTTCACTTAATAAACGCTTCAATCAATTAATCATGCGCTGTGAACGCTGCACTCAAGTATGGCGCCCATTGAATACCGCCTATAGGAAGCGCGATTGTCATATATTCTACCACTCTCACTGAAAGTTCCGAATACATCTCTACTTTGACTGAAGCGACATTGCAGCTTAGAAAGAATTTCAGTTATCGCGCGCACCTTGGATTGGTGGAAATAGGTCTGTGGGAATCTCAGTCTGGGTCGCAAGAGGAACAAATTGCTGTCCGGAGGCCGTGGGAAAGAGCGTCGCGGTCCTCACGCCGGTTTGCGTAGCAAGTGGAGCGTGTAAATGAAGCAAAACGAAGATTAATGCGAAGAGACGTGTCGAGAAACGGTCAACGCGAAGACGTCGGGGTGACATGCCCTTCCACGAGATTGATGAAATGAGCGGTTTGGGGTCACGGAGTGAAAAATGCGCCTGTGTGCGAGCTTGTATGTTTTTGTTTCTTTGTGAACAAGAGTTTGAGTGCGGGCACCGCCTGAACTGTCCGATTCGGTTTCCGTGGTCCTTTATCTTGTGGCCCCTTCGAGAGTCGCCTTTTTGTGTTTCTTTGTATCTGTATTGTTTTACTTCTCAAGTCAACCAAATGGATGGATATCGAACAGGGAAAATAAAACGCTTGAAAGCTTTCAAAATTTTCGAAATCTGGGTTGTGCAAATTAAAGTAAAACTTCTGACAAATCGTTAAGTTTCTTTTCTTTTTTTCTTCCTTGTCGTGTGTATTTGTTTTATTTTTTAGTCTGACAAAAAAATTGATGTTTGATACTGGAGAACTGACATCGTCTAAGCAAAGAAATCATATGTATTTTGAGACGTCTCCCCTTTTTGGTCGTCTTCTTCGACTTGGAAGTTTCTTTCTCTTTTGTCCTTGTAGTGGCCCGCGCTAGCCTGACTGAAAAAAAGAACTTCTTAATTATTTTTTTTAACGTTTCCTTTTTGCTCGGAACGCAAGCCTCACGCCGCGTGCTCACGCTCTGGCGAGCGCGTGATTAAAGACTTCGGTTCCCGATGCCGTGGTGGTCTGACCTTCCTACAGTCCTCATTCGACTCACTCGAGTGACACAATGTGACTGAATCAGGAATGTCAGTCATTAAATTTAGTTTGGTGCCCGTCCTCTTAGTTCCCTTAGTGCGTTTTCTTTGTTGAGGTTCTTCAGTCTTGGATCTTTATCGGCTATGCAAGTAACTGTTGAAATTTGAAGAAATGCCTAAACTTTCAAGTCACGAAAAAAAGAACTGATTTGATGGCCAGATCCCGACATCATGAAATGCTTCTGAAGGATGACATGGACACTGGCAAAAGGACCTTGGATACTTGAGGTCAGTTCCCGAAACAAAAATATATACCATTCATAAAAATAGTACTGTATTGTCGTTCCGACTGGGGATGGGTCATCTATGCGTTGCTGCCATAAATAAAATAACTATCGAGTCTGTTGTTCCAAGCGTCCAAGAGCAAGGTTTGATAAGTCTTGCCTGATCAGGCTTAAAGGGGTTATGACACGCCAAAAATAAACAAAATGAGATAACTATACTGCTAGGACCCATTGTATGTTCCTATAATCCTGCTAAATTTGTTTTGAAGATGGCGCGATAGTTTCGTGGATAAATCGATTTCTATGCGGGTCCCTCGGAAGGGCGGATCCGGGCGGAGCGGGAGGCTGGCTACGTAGCCAGCGTCCAGCGCGGTGTCTCCTTGCACGCACTCACAGACTTGGCTCTCTTGGCGTCTCGAGCTTCAGCTTCCTCGTTTACCTTCCACGTTTCGAGCATGCGGTCCGTGACGATTACGTCTACGGCATCGCTCGCCTTGTCAAAGTGTTCGACATTGGTCGGAGCAGCGATAAGAGTGATTGCTATCAAGAGATGTTGGAAGGTGTTCATTTTTTGACTGCGACCCGCTGGCGACCAGCTCCAGCGACGGCGAGTTACGGACGAACTCGCCGTGGTCACCGTCGTTCGGGAGCATCTCGCAGGCGCATGCAGGGCGGAAGGTCAACGGGCCGGGGGCGAGAGCGAGAATAGTGTTCGGGTTACCCGAGTTGTGTGAGCGGTTTTGATCGTACCGCGGCGAGGAGAGCTTGGGCGATCATGGGGGAAAGAATGAGAGAGCGTTCATGATCACGTGGTTTATGGACAACATGGTGTGACTAATGGTGAATTCCACTCGGTAGATCCGGAGCGCTTTCTAAAATCCGCGAGGAGGCAAAATTCCGCTCCGTGGGACACACTCCGAATCGACGAGCGGAAGATGAACTCGCCTTTTGGAGCGACCCCTCCCCCGCTCCCACTGCTCCCCCCTCGGCCGTTCAAGATGGCCGCTGCTCGAACTTGACGAGCCCCCAACGCTTAGCCGACTGATCTTTCCGACGACCAGTGACAACTGTCATTGCTTAGCTGCAGAAATACCACACGACACAGGACGGGCGAAAATATCCACTCCACGGAGCCCATGTCACAAATAACGAGGAAGACGTCCGCATTCGGCACCGTCACATACCTTTCGGCCGCCTCGAAGCGGCGGGGCACGCACAGCGATTGCCATCGGCGGAGTTCAAATTGCTGGTACGACTTTAATAAACACAGAGGTAACAAACCATCACTGGCACAGTTGTTGCCTAATCTGTTCTTGCTTTATTGCGCGAGAAAACGTCGGCGGCATGCAGCGTAAAAAAAGTAAACAATCAGTGGCGGCAAAATGAACAGGCCTAACCTTGCTTGGGCAGTGTTGCCTGGTCGCCGGATGAAAATGATAAAATTCGTAAATTGAATATTGCAATTACCAGAGTTCTAAAAATCGCGTAACTTGGTGTGTATACTAAGTAGCCTCTGAGCATTCCATGTCAATAATAATCTATCCGTTTAATTCTTGTGTCACCAGCCCCTTTAAGGCCCACGAATGTATTTTTAAAATCCGTGGGTCAACATTGACCACTTGGTTTACCATTAAAGGGGTACGAAAACGAAATGCGGAAATGCCCCCCCCCCCGGTTGCCGCCATCTTGCCTGTTTGCCACATTAGTGATCACATGACGTTAAGATGGCTACGCTCAGAGATGGGCCAGATAAGATTGGCCAGATCACGGTCAGCAGATGGGCAGTCTGGGGCTGTGTTCCGGTCTTACTCGAATGGATCCGAGTTATTCTGGCGGATCAAGTCACGTGACAAGACAGATCCAGCAATGCTGGACGCGGGTAGGTTTTCGAACGCAACGGGTACACCGCTGCTGGTACACGTGACGATCAGGGCAATCCCCGCAATCACGACGGAGAAAACGAAAGCCTGGCGTAGCCGTCCCGGCTACGCCAGGCTAATTTCCCTCTGGACTACGGGATGGGCGCTCTGCCAGCGTGGTCGGCTGCCGCAATCGGCCTGGCTTTTCTTCAGCGGGGGTTACCTTTCACCGGTAAGCCCTTGGCATATTACACACTCATAGTTTTACGATAACAGGAATTGATCAAGAATTCTCTCAGATTTCCGACGGTCGCCGAACTGCGGAAATGATGGAATTCGGCCATTGGTTGCGGCGGTGGCTGAACCCCATCGAAGTGGAGCGTGGTGTGCTCCGTGCATTTCAAATAGTCAATAAAACATCTCCCAACCTCGAGTCCAGTTGATCTGGTTTAATTTGTGACGACTGCAATAAACATCCCAGTGGACGACCTGCATAGCGGCCGCAACGAAAAGAAAAAAGCCAAACCTATTGTAGCGTGATATAACATGAGAGCGATGAGAGCGCAGCTATCAAATTTGCAGGCGGGCGCGAAAGTCATCGCTGTAAAAGTGCCTAAGTATGGGTCCAACCTGTCGGGTTGACATAGTTACGCAATCATTTGTGTATATAATTTGTTCTTGCTTTGGCTACTGCAGTGATTAGTGGCCAGGAGATAAAAAGTAAACTCCCCGCTGGCACGCAGATGCAAGGTACATTACCCAAAACACGCCAACAGGCAATCGTTACAGCGCTGACGTTCCACGTTGAATACTCTCGTTTTCAGGATAGTAACGGTCTGTAGGAAACACAAGGCATTTACTTTATAGTTGAGGGTACATAACGAAGCGCAGCAGGCGTATAATCGGTAGAGCTGGGCGCCGGGCCACAGTTTCTAGCTGCGATGACTGATAGATGAAACCCACCAGCACCACGCTAGCCACTTCTCGCAACCATCAACCACGCGAGAAAGGAGGCGAGGCGTCAAGGGAGCATGGCTTGTGGAGGCTACGTGGCTGACGTCATGCCCCCTCCTACCCTTCCAATCTCCTTGGCGGCGATGCGGCGGACGCCGTCATCTTTAGCGCAGCGAAGGCTGAAGCGCGAGCGCATAGCGTTAGCAACTGCCCTTAATGCACGAGAGCTTCTGCCGCCGAGATGTGCCCTAGCGCAAGGAGCTCGCGCTTGTAGCCTGCGGTACCTCATAAAGTGAAGTAGAGTATAACTGAGGTATACGCCATCTCAGGTGAACTCATTGATTGTTAGCGGTCATGACGTTAGCGCCCCGTGTAACTCCGGCCGATCGCATTAAGTTTTGACGTCAGTTAACTTAGCTGCCCGCTTGTGCATGACGTACCTTTCGGGGATCGAGGCATCGCGATCTGCCAAACTCTTAAGTCTACTGTCGGGCTTATTGGGCTTATAGCGTCGACTGACGTACGATACTATTGAAGCGAAGCGAGCATAGCGTAACTATCAGTAGCCCATTTATAGGGCTCGTTCACACAGACTCGTTTTCTTACGTTACGTTACGAAATGTCACCGGGAAATTTGTGCTTCGTATTAAGCGTGGCTATCAATTCAAGGAGATAGCCTGGCACGCGACATTTGAGACACGAATGTTTCGGTGACTTAAGGCTCGTTCACACTGCCCCGTTTCCTTACGTTACGTTACGAAAAGTCACCGGGAAATCTGTGCTTCTTATTAAGCGTGGCTACCAATTCAAGGAGATAGCCTTGCACGCGACATTCGAGACACGAATGTTTCGGTGACGACGAGCTAGGACGGTGAGTTACCGTGGCAACTAAGGACACAAGGCTCGTCGTAACGTAACGTAAGGAGTTGAGCTCGGTTCAACTTTTCACACGGCACCGTTTTCTTACGTTACGTCTAAGTCACCGAATCATTCGTGTCTCGAATGTCGCGTGCCAGGCTATCTCCTTGAATTGGATAGCCACGCTTAATACGAAGCACAGATTTCCCGGCGACTTTTCATAACGTAACGTAAGAAAACGGGCAGTGTGAACCAGCCTTTAGACGTAACGTAGGAAAACGGTGCTGTGTGAACAGTTGAACCGAGCTCAACTCCTTACGTTACGTTACGACGAGCCTTGTGTCCTTGGTTGCCACGGTAACTCACCGTCCTAGCACGTCGTCACCGAATCATTCGTGTCTCGAATGTCGCGTGCCAGGCTATCTCCTTGAATTGGTAGCCACGCTTAATACGAAGCACAGATTTTCCCGTAGTAGTAGTAGTAGTAGTAGTGCTTTATGAAGGAAAGGCAGAGATTTTAACCCGAACGTCAGTTCTAGTTTGCTACTCTGCACCGGGGATAGGGAGAGGGGAAGGAAAGACATAGCAGTGGGGTAGGAATATGAGGTGAAAATTGACAATGTAGATGATTATGATCAAGTGAATTATGTAAACAGTCTCATAGATAGTTCTCAGTCATTTAGAGTCTGTCCGAAAGTCCTGTGTTTCTCAGAAATCGTATTAGAGCCTCGGTGGCCTTCATAAACTGTTCGGTTGTGTCCCAGCTGCCAAGCACTTTGAAAGCGCTAAACGGACGCGAATCTATTTTTTGTAATGTTTCTTGAAGCGTTCGGCGTTCTTCCTCGAACTCAACACACTGGCATAAGATATACTCAATTGACCCATCCACCTCACAGCTGGTGCAATTCCCGCAGATGTTCTGTCCTATTCGACAGAGGAACTGCGGTGTATATGCTACACCTAGTCGCAGTCGGTGCAGAGTTGTTTCCAGTCGTCTTGAAACTCCGGATGGAACGCGAAAGGCTCGTTGGGGGTCTAGAGACTTTTCGTAACGTAACATAAGAAAACAGGTCTGTGTGAACGAGCCTTTAGTGGCTCTAGGGCAAGCTATGTTTGTGCCATAAAGTATACAGTCCTCGAGGCTCGGATATTACTATAAAAATTTATACTTGTCACGCGTTTACGCCACCAAGCAGCAATGCTCGCAACAACAACCGTGCTATATATCTACCCTAACCGTGCAGGGGCCCTTGACGTCACGAGAGCGATAGGCATTGCCATAGCCTCCTCTATACTGACAAAGCCTGGTAGATCGCCACGAGACGCGGCCGCCGAAAGTTAAAAGGTATAGAGCGGCAGACAAGGGTCATATAACGGGCGCCCCGCTGCGGCGAGACGCCGAAACACACCTTGTCCCGAGCGATGGAATGTCCGCTTGTGCTTCTCGCGTTCCTCGGGCTACCGCTTCTTTTCTCCCCGGGTTTGAAAATCATGTTTCGGGTCCTCGCCGCTGCAAAAGCTGTACGCTGAATACCAGACTCCCCGAGAAATGCTCTGTAGTACCAGATCCTCGCGCTCCAAATCTGCGACTGGGCACTCTATGGATCCGTCATCGAACTGCCAGGCTTTGTGTGTATAGAGGAGGCCATTCCGCTTCTTTCTGGCCGATTTTGAAGCAAGAGGTAGAGAGCTCGCGGCCATATAAATCGTTTCCGTACCCCTTTAAAGGATACTAAAACATTCCGCAAAAGCACATTTTTTTCCGACTTTCCTAGAATTGGCGCGAAATTTTTGCAAATGACCTATCGGCTTTGAGCGAACGAGTGCGCGACGCAGACGACGAAGAGGAAGTGTGCCTATTTCGAACCATAGCCCAGGTCGGCGGCCCGCAATGCTGTCCGCCTCGGAGGAGTCGCTCTTCCGCTCCATCGAGAAGAGGGCCAAAGACGCGCCGTGCCACGTGTACCGTTACCACCCGGTAGACCTGGCCATCCTGATTGCCTTCGTTGTCTCCGTGCTGCTCGTCTTCGTGGGCTTCTACTACTACGAGATGCGCTATCCGCTCGGAGGTCTCTTCTGGCGTGGCGTGCAGGACGAAGGCAACGAAGGCAACTCCACGGAGACCGCCAACACGACCGCCGCTACCGAGGCCTTCAACAACACCAACACGAGCAACGTTGTCTCGGCTATGTATGACGCCGCTGCCTTCCTGCGGTCGCTGGACCGGTATCCGCTAATGGAGCGGAGCACCAAGACCTCTGTGTGCAGCGACCGCAGCTGCAGAAGCCTGGCTCGGTACCTCAAGGAGTCCCTGAAGCCGTCGGCGGACCCCTGCAACAATTTTTACGAGTTCGTGTGCTCCCACTGGTCCCTTCGAGACAAGTTGAGGCCGGGTGAAGCCGTGGTAACGGAAGACTCAATTAGGACGAAGGACATCGAGGCCTTTTTGGTCACCAAATTGAAGGAAAACGGTGTGAAGCGACCGTCGGAAAGCGCCGGAGAGAGTATGCAGGACGAGTCTCTGCGGTGGACGAAGAACGCCTTTGCCGAGTGCAAGCTGGGCGTGAAGACGAGCCGAAAGGCATTCCGGAGTATTTTGGAGCATCAAGGGTTGCGCGGTTTTCCCTTTCTCAAAGACCCGATCAAGTTGGGGGAGATGGCGGCCAGGGTGGTCAGGGTGTCCGGTCTATCGCCCTTGGTCAGGGTGAGCCTCGACGAAGACAAAAGATGGCAAGCGGGTGATAAGACTGTCACCCTCTGAAGACTTGATTTTTCGCGATTTTTGGACGGTCAGCAGCAGTCATCAGAGGTGGTACAGCGCTGCCGTGGCGAAAGCGGCGTCCGGGAAACTTTTGCCAAACGTATTCAACGTCGAGAAGAAGCTAACGGAGCTGAGCGCAACGTGTAACGACGCGGGAGGGCCGTTACTACTTCGGGTCTCGGAGATGGAAAGTTTCCACAAGTGGAACTGGAAAGAGTTTCTCCGCACGCTCTTCGACGGCGTCGTGAACGTGACACGCAGCACCTACGTTCGCATCGAGAGTGAGACGTTCGCGAAGGGACTAACGTCCCTGCTTCGGTCGTTCCGATCGAGAGACATCGCCAACTTTCTCGGGTTCAGAGTGTACCTGAAGCACGCGCCTGTCTTGGACAAGCTTCGACAGCTGTCCGCCCTTGGGACCACCCTGCATCCCGGCTGGAACGAGTCGCTCACGAAAGACATTTCCTGCCTCCGCTTGCTGATGGAAATTGAACCATTCATCTTGATGCACCTCTACTGGGACACCTTCAAGGCCACACTAGAGCCCGGAATCGTCGAGAACATCGTCCAAAACGCGAAGAACACCATACTCAACTACGTGGAGTCCGTGACATGGTTGCAACCCTCGTTCAAAAGCGCGTACGAGGACCGACTCCAGAATACGACCTGCCGGTACCTTGTGCCGCGGTGGCTCACGGAAGAGGACAAGCGACTTCGCTACTCCCGAACGGTGGCAGACCACGTGCACTACTCCGGGATGAACACCTACGGTCCGGTCATCGAGGCGGTAGAGAAGAATCGGCTCAGGGGCATCGACGAATCCGGATTTGACGTGTCCTGGGAAAGTCGGCTTCTCGAGACCGAGCCTGTCTGGGCGCGCGACGACGTGCTGGAGTTTCCAATGGCCATGTTCAGCAGGCAGTTCGAGGGGGACGCCTTCTGGCTGTACCATCTTCCGCGGGCTGGGGTCAAGGTGGTGGTTGCCCTCCTGGCGGCCCTCGTAGAAACAGCCAGGGCCTCCGACCAAAGCGTGTACTCCGATCTGCTCGGGACCAAAACGTGTCTGGAGGGTCACTACAGGACCATGCGTGAGACACAGGTCCCCGAACGCTTGACTTCGTCGGTGGCACTCGAGAACGAGGTCTTGGAGAATATGGCGCTTCCCCTGGCGCTTCTTCTTTACCGGTCTTATGTGAATCCGAAGAGCGAAATTTCATTGGACACGCTCAAGGGCTACAGCAGTGATCAGCTGTTCTTCATAAACTACGCGATGGGACGTTGCGAGGCGCAGGACTCACGATTCGCGTGGCAAAAACTGCGTTACGGGAGGACTCCGCCGGCTGCGTACAGGGTCAACGGGCCCCTCAGGAACTCCGAGAACTTTGCGGACACTTTCATGTGTCCCGTTGACTCGTACATGAACCCGGCGAGCAAGTGTTCTCTCTGGAAGAACTGAGTTGGATTTCTTGTACATATGGGATATGTATACTCTTTAAAGTTTTCACTTTCTTTCTCCCAGTGTTGTGTTTTCAACATCGTTGCGTCTTCGAAGTAACATGTTCCGCTTTTAGGGTATTCGCTTCACGTGAGGCGAAACGGATTATGGAGAGCCCGCACTGAACGCAAGGCGACTGAAAGTCGTCCGTGGGATTGATTCTAAAACCGGGCTCGGAAGAGGTTACCCTGAACGTTGAACGAAAAAGTGACATCGTTGATGTATATGCTGTAGTCAGAACTGGAAAAGGAGTAGACTGTTGACGGAGAATATCAGTTTCTCTACGGCAGCGATGTAGCCGTCCTCGTTTTCCTCGACTGAACGTTCGTTGGATTTTATGTGCGACAGAAGCCGGAGCTACAAGCACGAGCACGTGGTTGCTCTGAACAAGGCTTCCACTGTATGAGTACAGTGTACTAGAATACTTGGGTAGTGTTGGGACCGGAGGGGCTCGCCTGAAGCGCGTGGTATTGATCACGACAGGTGTCGACACCGGCGCGTTATCCAGAAGGTGTGCGCACGCGCGGCTGCACGCGCGAAAATATGAATCTTTGGTGCCGCTTTGGTGGAGTGCACATAGGATTTCTGATACAGCTACGACCTGCCAGCGGTCGTACCGTGGCATCAATTACGCTGCGGCCCGATCGTTAGCAACATGATGCTTCAATGTATTGGACGGTACAAACTACATTACCCTTCCTTTACATAAAAACAATTGCGACTTTAAAGAAGCGGATTGCAAGTTTTTCAGCGTAGAATTAGCTGCGACTTTCGGTTCGTCGGATGGTGAGCATTTGAAATGAAATGCCCATTTCCTTAGTTGCAAAAGGCCAAACATTAGGTATTTGGCAAGAATATCTAAAACTCGGAAGCAGTTTTTTTTTTCCTATTTCATTTTATGGTGGAACGAAACAGCACATACTAAACCCCGAGATTGTTTTAGTATGTTTTTAAGTACCCCAGGTTAACTTCTCTGTCTTCTTTTCTGCCCGTCTTCTTTTTCTTAACCTTAATCAGCTCGCTTCACTTGTCACTCATTCTTGTGTTCATTTATGCGACGAACCACCCGAGCGACGGTCGCAAAGGGGTGAGAATCTTTTATTTCTTCATGGCTGCCACGACCATCCGAGGACCACCCGACGTTCACTTGTAAGAAATGGCTTATAAGCCGTGACAATTTTTATCACGCGTTTTAACATTGAACTTCTGTCCAACAACTGAGACAACATGGGCTGAAAATGTAATGCTTTATAAGATGAAAAGAAGAAAACAAGGAACTATTTCACATCATTTAGACCAGGAAACAACAGCATACGTAAATAAAACAAGGTAAAAGTTGTAATAGTTTATAGCACGGCATTAAAATACATGGTTACAATGTGCAGCCCGGAAGGTATACTTGGCATACCACATCAGGTAAGCTGTCGAAGCAAATGAACACCGCCTTTTCGATGCTGATCTTGTTAGACTTCGGCTCAAGAGCAGTCTCCAAATAAGCAACACCGTCGAAGTTGCTGAACTTGTGAACAGCCCAGTAGGGAGTTGGCACATTCAGGGAGCCTAGTGCGTCGCGATCGATGCCTGGTGGGATCACGGCAGGAGCTTCGCTGTTCACCACTGGTGACAACGGGTCAGTTTCCCGAGTGAGCCCCGAACGCTTTGCAACGATGGGCTCTGGTGGACTTGCCTTCCGCTTCTTTTCCTCTCGTCCTGCGGGAGGGTCGCCACTCAGGTCCTGGGGTACACTTGGCAGCAGAGTCGGCACCGCGTCTGGCGTAAGCGCTGGGTGTCCACGAGGGATCCTCACTTCCTTTCCGCCTATGATGTGAACGTAGTCTCGAAGGATGAATCGGGGCTCCGAAGTGCAGCTCGTAGACAGCGCTTGTTTCTTCAAGACGCTTGTCCGATCACTGCAGATTCTTTCTCCCAAAGATCTCTTTTGGCTGTGTCCTTCGGAACGCCGAAAAGGGACGCCGTTTTCACTCCTTTCACTCGGATGAGGCCCGTTTTGCAACCAGGTGCAGAGCAAGAGTTCTGTCGCTGTTTCGCCGGCGGCATTTCGGCACTATACTTCGTTTCAGCTTACGTCCAGGCGCAGCCAATGCTACAAGCACTGAGCTCCTAGACTTTCAGCGTCCCTGTGAAGCACGCGACCTCCAAGGGAGCCGAGGGATATAGAAGTGATCACTGCGACGGGGCTGTGTGGTTCATGGTTGCCACTCGGTGATCGTCGGACCCGCTGTGAGGCACGCTCGTGTCCTAGTAGCGGAGTTGGAGGTGGGTCGGGCACTTGGGCACTTTTAGTACCGGTTTGTTTTCCCGGGCCGTTCCACCGGCTGTCCCATATTACTGGTTTCATTTATCCCCTAACTTCCAATTGGCTTTACAGAAATTACCATTTTGAAACAGCCGAATCCAGGAAAGAGAGCACACAGGACCAGCGCATCGTCCTGTGTGTTCTCTTCTTGTCCGTGTGTTATTCGCGCTGTTTTTCAAATGGATTCATACCAATTCGCCCAACTTTCCATTCTAGTAAGAAATTACCATTGATCCAAAGGATCCAATTCATTTTATCTCAAATTGGCTTTAAATCGGCTGTGCCCTCGAGGCGGTACCGATTGAGGCATCTTTATTTTTCTATCTTTTTAGCAAAGCCTCGCTCTATCAAATGTCAAGCACAGCGTGCACGCAGTGGAAACACTGCTCAGGGCCACACGCTCGCGCTTGTAGCATTGGCTGCGTCTGGACGTAAGCTGAAACGAAGTATACCTTTACGCGTTCCCCATCCGCAAAATCAGAACACAAGATTCAAAGCATATTGATCGAACACACCAGGATTTCCCAGACCCCCCAGGGGGCAGACCCCCCCCCCCCCCCCTAGTTTTCCTGGAACCCCCCCAATCTAAAAAAAGGAAAAATTAAGTTCTTTTTTTTTTTCAGATTAAGTAGAAATACACCACCTCTCAGCTGTCTATATAGAGAAAGGGAAACATACGTTACGGTATGAGCATTTGGTTAATAGACGTCTGTAATTTAGCCAGTGGACTAAAAAAGAAACAGTTTTATATTTTATCTAGCCTCTGCCTCGCATCGCCTCCCCCCCCCCCGAGGCATTGGGACACCCCCCCCCCCCCCTTGATTAGGATCCTGGGGAAACCCTGGAACACACGGAACTATGAAATCGTGGTCCCAACACGCGCACCGCTCGAAGTGAAAAACACACGGAACTATACTCTGTTTCACCTTGTGTCGTACCGCATGAAAGGCTACAAGCGCGGCTCCTTGCTCTAGGGCACATCTCGGCGGCACAAGCTCTCGCGCACCAAGGGCAGCTGCCAACGCTATGAGCTCGCGCTTCTAGCCTTCGCTGCGGTACAACATAAGGTGAAAGCGGAGTGTATAAAATCGTGGTACCGACACGTGCACCGCTCAAAGCGAAAAAAAGGCAGGCTGCGCGATTTTTTCCGGATAACTCGACCACAGCGCCGCCACGAACTGTCAATACACGCGCCCTCACGAGCTCCCGTTGCCGAGCCGCTCCGGTCCCAACACTACCCAAGTATTCTAGTACACTGTAGTATGAGCGCGCGTGCTTGGCACAGACACTGAGAGCCTCGCTCTTGTAGCGCCTGCCCGCGCCTAAAGTGGAACGGAGAGGAGACGCTTCGCAGCAGCTGTGCAGAGAAGCCGCCGTAACCGACCTTTAGTTTTAGATGCGGAGCATCTCTTTGCTCGGGGCTATGTCCCGCGGCGTCGTAGTCCGCACTCACGTGACTACGCACGCGCAACTCTCCTCCTTCCTCTCTCCAACAGCTGCGCGTTACACCCTCTCCGCTCTCTCTCTACCAGCTGCTGTGCACTGCGCGTGCGTTCGCTTCTACTCACACCGCGCGCGCACGCGCAATCTCTCCTCTAGTCTCCTCTCCTTCAAGTGTGAAAAAAATAAACGGCGTGCGGCGAGCGTTGCAAATTTCTCTGCCGCGAGCCGCGACGAAGGCTCGCGTACGGGGTAACGCTAGGGCAGTCGGTGGCGCCATCTCTCGACGTCAGCACGCAACTGACTCTTTCCTCGGAACCAACACGATGCTCCGCATCACCCCATGGTTCCCCTCGGGAAGATGGTGTTTGGTTCCTCTTCTTCCGTTCACTTCACTTCATCATTACCGAAGCAGGGCAGGTTATGGCCATTTCAGATTCTACTGTGTCCTTCTCCCCAGTATTTGCCTTTGTGGAGGCTCGTCAAGGACCGTTTCACTGGCTCGGCATTTCTATAAGGCAAGATAACGCTCGGCATTTCGATAAGGCAAGATAAGGCTCGGCATTTTGATAAGGCATTTCGATAAGGCAGCAGTGGCGGTTGTAATCTGGCGCGTGTGAAAGCGTCTCTACCTTTCCTTGGCGTCCCATAAGCGGCCATTGTGGTGGTCTTGCTGCTGAGCGCGTAGCTTTTGGAGCGCATTTCGCACCATCATATTTGTTTTTTGTTTTCGTCAATAGCGAATAGTAATGACCACCCGCAATGAGATGACATCACTTGTGAGCCATGCCTACATCATTGCAACGTTTACAAATTCACAGCCAAGCGTGGGATGTCCACAGCCCAGCACGCGCACGTTCGTCCCTTCGGAAGGCGAGCAAATCACGCGCCCTACGCACGAACACTGAAAGTGGCACCGGCCTTGAAGCTGTTTTCTGGAAGGCCTATAGTTTCGGGCTGCAGATGGCTGCAGTTCCGACCATTGTTTTCCGACTTTGCCACTCGGTTGCTACCTCGCGCAAACTCGAACTCGCAGGCTGCCACGCGTGTTCTCGTAGACGTCCGGGCCCCACTAAAAAGAACTTTCTTTTTCCCCAGAAAGCGGCCTCACGAAAACGTCGGGCCCCGACAGCATCCAGTCTGTATGTACGGGCTGGCGCATAAAACAAAAGCGCTGAGAGTCGCGCGACCTATTTCGCGATGCGCGTCAGTTGCGTCTTCTGCGTTTGCTCAGAGTTCCATCTTTCGGCTCTCCGTTGTTGTTGTTGTTGTTGTTGTTGTTGTTGTTTGTTTGCTGTCGTCGTTGTTGCTGTCGCCGGACAGAAAGGTTATACGGACAGCATGATAGCCAAATGCACGCTGCTCTAGAGTGCACGCTCGGTCAGCGCTTTCTATATTGGTCCGGGGACACGTCCCGAACGTCGCGCAAAAACCGACATGCCGGCCGTTCTTGCAGATACAAAACGACGAAAGGGGAAAGAACGGGAAAATCCATCCCAGCTTCTCGTCCTGATTCGGGTTTTCTGGTTGAGTGGGGGGGCCTATTTTTTTCCGGGTGTTTCCCGCTGGGTGCTCCCGCCTGATTTTATAACCCACTCTCGTTTCGCTAGTGCGTGCGATATGGAAGCGTAGCAATATCGTCGAGAATTTCGTCCTTTTTGTTTTTCTTTTCGTGCGTTGTTATTTTTTTTTTTTTTTTTGCGGGCCGTTTGTTTTGCTTTTGCGCGCACGGGCGTGTTGGAGCGCACAAATTGCGAAGATTGCGGGAAAGGAGGCGCTGCGCTCGCCTCTGTCCTGTGCGCTGCGTCGGGGCAATTTGTCAGCGAGGGACTTCTTGACCCAGTTGCGGTTTGGGCGACATGTGTCTGCTTCCTTTCGAGATTCGCATCCTCGCTTGCGTCGTTCCTTTTCTTCCTTTGTTTTTTATCCCGTTTTTTTTATGTTTTTATAGTCTAGCAGAGGACGCTCACTTTCATTTCGTGAATGGATTGTTGGATTTGTCCTTCCTCTAACTTGTGTTTCTCGTTATCTCCTTCGTCGATATGAGCGCACACGTATTTAGTTTAGCACTTCTACCGTCGTGGTATAGTGGCGGGGCTTAGTATGTCTCTTTAACCTCCTGGCTGCCTCCGTGGATGCATTTCTTTCGTTCCCATGGACTGCGAGCTTCTTTTTTTGTTATTATTATTGCTATAATTTGGTCCAATTAAGAACCATGTTAGATGATACAGCCATGGGCTTATAGACGTGGAACGACCTTTCGGTAATCCTTTTAATCAATCCCGGCTTACTGGTTTTTGTTTTCTTGCTCTGTTTGAGTGAGCACGACTATGTTAAAATACTAAATGCCCTTTCTTTTTCTTTTTTTCTTCTTTTTTTTATGTGCGCTTTCGTGTACGGAAGTACTTTACTGTAGTTCGGGTGTTTCTCTAGAAATAATTAGTTGTTTTTGTAGCTTCAATGAGTGCTCTTCGGTATGTCTCTTGTCTGTGTGTGCTTGAAACTTCGCAGCATATTTAAGCCCTGTCGCACTCTATTGACTGACTAGATGAGAAGGGTAGGGCGTCCCTTTAGAACGCCCGGCCTGCAGCACGCGCTCGATGCCTTTCGCCGTGATCTGGCTGCGCGTGCACGCTGGAGGCTGTAGCGCTATCGTAAGCAGGAAGCTACCTACGAAGGTAGGAGGCGGAACAACTCAACAACTCATTCTCATTCTGTCAGTGACTGTAGTGCGACGAGCGACGATTCTTTGTCCGCCGACCGCACAGAATCGGCTATTTTGAGACCCGAGCAACTTTACGTGCTACTCTTTGCTCGCAGTTACACACCTTGTCCACCAGGGCGCCGCCATCTTGAATGTTGTCACTTCCAGCTTGGCGAAAACATTGTTTTGCCGTCGCCACGCTCCAACGTTACTGGAGCTTGCTCCAGTAACGTTAGCCACACCAGTAGAAGAGGTTCAGGATATACGCGTACGTACGCTTATATCCTTGAACCTCTTCTACTTCTTCTACTTAAATAGAGGTGGGGGATACTAGAACGGCTGACGCAACCGTCAGCCATTCTAGTTGTGCCCCACCTCTATTTTTAGAGCGCAGCTCTTAGGCGCCCGTTTCCGGCTTGAGCGGCGTCGCCGTCGCCGTCGGCGTAACCGCGGCAACGTTTCGGCATGGCGACTTTTCGGCACCGTGCCGAAACGTCCTCGTGACCCCCCTCAGGCGGTCGTCAGGACCCCCTCAGGGGGGTCCTAGCTAAGGGGGTCACGTGATCCCCGTGAGGTCATGAGGGTCACGCGACGTCACGAGGGTCACGTGACGTCACGAGGTCAGTGACCTCACGGTTAAGCCGACAGCGACGCCGACGCCGCTCGGAGTAGCAGGCAGGAGGAGGAGGTGAAGAGGAGGAAGGAGGGGTATACCCTCCCCTCAGTACCTTTCCTCCTCCTCCTCAAGAGCTGCGCTCTAATTCGACGTTACAGGGAGTTGTAAAGGGCTTTCATTTTTTTACCGCTTGCAGGCTGCAATTCTTCTTTTTCGTCGCCCATATAGCAAATATGTCTACAAGGTGGCGGGAGACGAGAGTAAAAGAAAAAGATGTTATACGAGGAGGCTAAAAATACTAGGAGAGGGCACGTTCCAGCTTGTCTGAAGCCTAGTCGTAAAAAGTTTAACCAATCGTATGTACCATGTGACCTTGTCACGTACGAGTTGAGAAGTTGGCTGTAGGATTTGCTAGTAGCATTGCCACGTTGCGCTCGCTTCCATCCGGTAGGTTTCACGACAGCGAAGGCGATGGGTGGACGACCTACCCCGACGAGTAGACGATCCGAGCTGCTGGGCAGTTTGAGAAACCAAAGCTCCTGTGTGGCGTCGCGCGTTGGCGAGACTGGGATTGGCCTTCGCAATTAGAGCGGCGGCCAAGATCGTTCCTGTTGTCCTTCCGCGAGGATTTTGTTTCACCGGCATGAGACTCATGGATTACGTGAACATCGCAGTTACGGGAATTAACAGTGCTGCCGATTTTCCGATGGCTACCGAGATGCGAAACGGATGAACTTATGCCCTTGGTCACGGCTAAGGGCCGCTACCACTGGCTACCACGGACTGAACCCTATTGCAGTGGAGTTTCGTGCCAGTCTCTCCTATTCCAAGTCAAATCGAGTCGGTTCAACGTTTGTTGCGATACATATTAATAATATCCCGAGAACAATATAATTTGCGGTATTCGACGATAAACAGACAAAATTTAAAAAAGAATAAACCAGACACGAGCGATGATTATAAGAAACGCAAATAAATTAAAGGCTCGCGCTGAGCGTCATTTGTCACCGAGCGAGCAAGTCGGTCGGCGTTCCCTAGCTTCATCCTAAGTGCGGCCGGTCCTTCGGAGCTGTCCAGGCTTCACTGTCGTTACCCGGATCACCAACGTGGACACTAGTGAGCCCAGCAGTAATGGCTTTAACCCGGAATACTGCAACGACCCACATGCATAATTATAGTGCGGCTATAAAAAAAAAGAGAAAAAAAAAGGTTAGGAGTATTGTTGATGATGTAAACCCTTCGCAAACCTATTTTGAGTGGGCGTGCGCGAGAACATTAGCCGAGGAAACTCGTAAGTATTCAGTTGAGCATGTTAGATCAACATATCTTCGCTATCTAAATGGGTGAATAAAATGAATTGGCCTACTCCCAAATTTCTGTCGATGTAAACACATTTATCAGACGATCGTCGACACGCATTCGCAGTACTGCCTTGCCAATATCCTACGGTGGTAACAATCTGTCAAGAAAAGAATTCATTGACTTTACAGTGATACACAACGCATGGAAGGAAGCAGACGCACAGTCGAGAGAGAGAAATCCGAAAGAGAAATACTACGGGAGTTCAGCCGAAGGTCCCGTTATAGAGCTGTCTTCGTAGGCGTCCACATGTGACGGGTAGCACCATGGAACCTATCAAAGCGCCATTTTCTCCGTACACACACCATCATCCATTCAGGACATGATGGGAAGTAAACCTTGATTGCGGCAGTTGGTACATATCGATATAAGGTTAGTGCGAAACAGACAAAAGACCACGCACGACACGGCGCCGTCCGTGTCGCACGTGTGTCTTTTTTCGTCCTGTTTTGTTCGAGACGAGCTTTAATCATGATGGGAAGTGCTTATCGCAAAGAAGGGTGGAGGAGAACGGGAAGATCGAGCTTCAGAGAAAAGGTTGGGAAGCTACGGGCCACGACGTCGCGCCCCTCCTAGTATTTTTAACCTCCTTTAAGCTCCAATGATTCAAAACGAAAACAATACTACAGAAGAGATTGACGGGCCTCTGTCCCCCAAACTCTGCTTGTTGTCCTCTTACACTGGCAGCTCGTTTTCTGAAATTTACATAATGTTACTCCAACTCAAATCTCAAACTCAGACGACATCAATGCTAACCCAACGCCTCTCGAGGGTACAACCGCTGATGCGCGCTGTTGTCGTCGGCATGCTGCAAGACCAGCATGCCTCGTCGGCATCCTGGCCCTGCAGCTTCCAGACCCGCTGCTCCTGCTGCAGCCTGGCACTGCGCCTCTCGGCTTCCAGAATGCCCCTCACGGTCATCTCGATCCTCAGTAGCTGCTCCCGGTACGCACTGTCCCGCGCCGAACTCTCGCGCTCGAACTCCGCCTGCACCTGCCTCCTCTCCTCCCTATGCATCTTCACCATCCGCACCTTCTCCCGACGGAACTCGCCCGCGGCCACACGCTGGGCCTCTTTCGCGTTCAGCGACCACTCTTCTTCCCTCGGCATCTCGACCATCTCAACTGCTCGGCAGCGACGCTCTCAACTGCTCGAGGCAGCGCTGCAGTTCTTCCGCTTGTGCCGCGCGCTGCGCTCGCTTCTCTTCATCCCAGCGTCAGCGGGCATCCTCCATCGCGTCCTGGTGATGCACGTTGAACGCCGTCATCTCGTGCTCGAGCTGGGCGGACATCTCCTTCTCAAATTCGGTACTGTCCCAGGAGTACTCCTGGCCGTGCTGTTGGTACTTGCGTTCCAGGTCCGTCTGCTTTTGGAGTTGCTCGCGCTGAAGGCGCTGTCGCTCCGTATCCAGCCGGCCGCTCCACGTCTCCTTGAGCAGACAGATCTCCTCGTGATGCTTCGTCTGCTGGTTTCTTCCTCGACGGCGACTGCCTTGTTTAGCGCTGCTGTGGCTTCGTCTCGAGGCATGCTTTCAAGCAGGCGGTTCCTGTGGTCCACGACCTCTTACCGGAGTGTCTCCTGCACCTGTGCGTGCCGGCACTGCATCTCATCCATGTGCTGGTGCAGCCTGTGCACGTTCGTCTCTGCCTCCTGCTACAGCTCGAGGAGTTCCTGCTCACTCTCCTATAGGATTCCGTGCACCTCCTCAAAGTCCTCTGCCAGCTTCGCCTGGGGTGCGTTAAGGCTATGGATGTCGTTCTCGTGGATCTCGCACGTGGCCCGAAAATCCTCCAGTTCCGCTGTCGTCTCCCTGGTTTCCTCGCTTAGCTGGTCCACTTTGGAGTGGGCCTCCTCCAGTCTAGCTGGCTATCGTTTCTATCGTTTTCTTCATGTCCATGTATCCTGTTGCCGTTTAATCGTGAGGCAACCTCAAGGCAATCGGTCGGCAGGCCACCGCTAGTGCCAGAACCTCAACTCGTTACATGTTGCTATCGTGACCCCTGATTAACCGCTTGTTGAGGAGCCCCCGAGACACCAAACATTCCCCACTCGATTTTCTTGCCTTCTCCCACCAATGTTTGAGTTCCGGATCGTTGACTTGAAAGACACATTCAGTTCGAGACCGGCGATGAGGTCGTCTCGTTCGCCGTCTTGCCCCTTATAGCTTACGCTCTCTTCGTTGACGTCATTGGTGATTTCCTCCAACGTGGTCAACGTTCCTTGTCTTTCCAGTATTTCATCTTCAGCCTCTCGTGCTAGCTTTTCTCCTTCTGCACGCGAGTTGTCATGGAGTTATTCTCGGGTGCTTTTTTAAGGTCATATACGACTTCTGTGCCTTTTGACGCTAGGGCCTCACCACGGTTAATCATCGGTCCACTCCCCCTTGACGCGTTCACTCTCTCCCTTCCAGCAGCAGCGGTAATGAAATCGGCCAACCCTCTGCCATTTCCAAAGAGGTGGTTCCCCAGGAGGACTCTCGCTCCACCGGATAGTCCGCCTTTGCACAGTGCCACTGCGCATTCTTCGGGCTTTTCGTCTGGCCCTCTTCCTATGGTTCGCCCCGACACGTGGACCTTTGCAAGTGGACGGAACACCCTACCTTCCAGCATGTTGATGTTGGTCTGAAACTCGAGCCGCTGCGTTGGCGACACAAGAGACTCGTCGACAAGCGTAATAGTTCTAGCAGAGTCTCGGAATCCCGTTACCGTGTCATTGGTGATTACCGGCCAACAAAACCGCATACAGTATGAATAGGTCCCGACGACTCCATTTTTCGCGTAAAACATCTTCGTCTGGCACGGCAAGTTCGCCTTGTTGGGGTGCCCTGCATCTGACAGTCGTATAACTTCTCTTGGTCTCGGAGCGGCCCCCACAGTCTTTTTTGACATGACCCGTTTTTCCGCAGTTGAAACAAGTTGGCGCGAACGTGCCCTCTAGTTTCACGTGGGCGATCCGGCCACAATTAAAACAACAAACTTCGGCAGATTGTAAGCCACTGCTGGCCGGTACGCGCGGAGGGGGGGGGGGGGAGGGGTGCACCTCAACACCTTGCAAGGAGCCTGGACGACATGGAACCTCCGGCTCTCTTCGTACCGATGAACAAACTTCGCAAGCTCCTCATGAGTCTCCGGTCGGCGATCTTGAACCCAAGTGACTATGCCCAGCAGTAGGGCTTTCTCCAGTTGTTCCGTGACGATGAGACTCCATTCGAGCCATGTCCTCTACGACCTCTGCCTTCATCGACCGGTCATAAAAGCGGCAAATCTTCAAACTTGGTTGTCTATTCTGTGCACAACTCGTCCAGATTTCGCCTGGTGTTCCTAAATTTGCTCCGGTATGCTTCGACATTCAAGGGTATACCGAGTCAGAAGCACCGTCTTGACAGTCTCATAGCTTGTTGCCTCTGCAACAGGTATACTCCGAAAAGGCCTCGAGGGCGATTCCCGTCAGGACCGACGCTAAGACGCAAGCGTGCAGCTCGGACGGAATCTGATGAATCTGGCAGATTGTCTCGAAAGGAGCAAGGCATACGTCTCTATGTCAGATTCTTTTCTTCGGGGGTGGTAGGAGCTTGACATAGCACCGCACGCCGTCGCGCCCCTCCCGCCCCGAACTCAGCCCGGACCTCGACATGGACTGGTTTGCGTCGCGCCTTTCCTCAGCCCTTACTCCGCAGAATCTCTAACTCCAGCTCCTGTGAGCGGATCTTGGGCTCGCAGTCACGGTGATCCAGCACGCCCCTAACATGCTCCTCCCTGCCGTTCTCATCCTTTCAGTGACTATACGCCAACGACGACACGCCGCTAATATACGGTGACGCCTCTGTCAGCACGGCAGATGCGGAGACGCTTCACTCACGTGGACTCTGCTCACGCGCAGTCTTCATATACCAGGTGTGGGCTGGCTATAGCTTGTGAGCGCGCTGGCGGGTTATAGCCCGCCAGCGCCCTCTCATAGCAGTTCTTTCTGATCGGAGTTCAGCGGCGCGACCTAATTACTGCAAACCCTCTGCGCGAAGAGCGAACGAACGTGCTTGTCGTACACGTGGCTCGCCGTAGCGCGAATTATAGTATATAGTTGTTGGTGTTTGCACGCAGGTAATTAATGCGAGGGCGAACGTAAGTTCTGGATGAAATCAATTGGGAAGCTTGTTTGCCGGTTCATTTTTCGAGCGGAAAACAAAGACCCGACATTCTTCGTTTTCCACTAATTAACACGGTCTGACCCCGGCCTTGCCAACCTTCTTCCCAATTCTAATTAAGTTTGCTGCTCAGGAAATCGTGGAAGGTGAAGGGTAGTGAAAATCCTCTAAAAACTTTTCAAAACTTTTTTCTTTCTTATTTTTTTAAGGGCGACTAAATACGTACATCGTAGTGCCCGTAACTAGTGGATAAGCAAAACAAAAAAGAAGTGACATCAGTATTTTGAGAAGGAACAATGCGCTTCGAAAACCCGGTCTCTTCTTTTTTGTTACGTATCGCTTTCATGTATTAATATTGTTTTGCTGGGATTGCTCCGCCATGTCGCTGCACGTGCGGGAAAGCACATGCAATTGCAAGCCTGTCAAGACCACGTTCACTCGCACGCTTCGCGTGTTAGTGTTCATGGGGCGCCAGTCGGGGCGCTAATAAGCTTTCACTGGTTTCACTGGATGCCGTATTTGAGGGCGATGTTTAGAGCGCGTGCTTAGAGTGCCTTCATACACACGTGCGCTACGCGTGCCCAAAAACGAGCTCTCATTACTATGCTTCGTTTCATCTTATGTGCGAGCAAAGGCAAAGCTGAAAGCGCGAGCACGAAGGCTCCGTGCGTTCAGGCTTTGCTCGAGCGCGCGAGCTGGGCAGAAACGCAAAAAGCGCTGGTCTCGCTCTTCTAGCTTTGACTTCGCTCGCAGATAAAGTGAAACGAAGTATAGGCTGCTAAGTTCGGTAATACTGATAATGCAAAACGCACGTTGCAAAAAAAATAGCTGTGCAAGTTCGTTGTTACCACGCGCTCAGCAGTCGCGCACACAGCTATGGCCGCCAGCGAAAACTTTCTGAGACTACAGCCAAAGCTGCAAGCGCGAGCTAGCCCGCACTTCTGCCTTTGAGACGTGCATTTCTAGCACGAGTGCGCGTTCAGCGGAAGAAAACTTAATAATGATAATATCTTTATTTTACCAAATAAATATGGCGGGAGCTGAAGTAAAAAGCCGCACAAGCAGCTTGACTATAGTCCCCCCCCCCCCCACACACACACACAGGTACACAGCAGTTGCGAAAAACATGCAGAAGAAATTATACAATGGAAATAAATACTTAGTGAAGAATAAAGCAAGGCGATGAAAACACAAAAGTCTACTAAATGTTTATTTTGATAAAAAGAATATCCTCTAATCTCACGCGTTCTAAAAGATTCTGTATCAAGATTATAACGAACAAGCGTGTTTAGTAATGTCGGCAAGGTTCTTTTAATCATCTGAAGGCCATAACATTTGCGTGATGCATCTATACTACCCGGGGATCAGAGTGACGAGTGGAGCATGTAATAGGTTTGTTTCGAAGTGATGTCAAAAATAATAAAAAGCCTGTTCGACTCACGAAATTCCTGTTTATACTTCATGCAAAGTCGAAATTCATGTATAGTATATAAATATCTTTATAACACCCAGCCTCTCGAGAAGTTGGTTAGTATGATGACTTAAGGCACGCCGCACACGATTCTTATCACTCTTTTCTAAAGTAGGAATAGTTTTTAGAGATTAGTTTTTGGTTGTCGTACCCCAGACTAGATTACAGTATAGTTCAGATAGGATACAAATAATAAGTTATATAAAAACAGCTTAACTCCAGTTGGAAGGACATGACGATGTCTGTGTAATAAACCACTAAGCACGAGCACGAGAGCTTGAGGTCGCTTCAAAGCAGCGACCTCGAGCTCTCGTGCTTGTGGCATTGGCTACAGTCCCAGCTTAAAGGGGTGACTCAACGATTTTTGTACGTGGCGCAAATAGCGGTTAGAACGGTTCCCTGACGTTAATGACCTGTGAAACCCCTCTTTGTTTTTCATCACACGCAGTCGATGTCGCAGAAAAAGTTAAAGAAAAACAAGCAGCGTTCACCCCCTCAACTCGCAGCCAGAACAAGCGGCCACGTGATCTGGGTCGCTAAACTCGTCAAACACAAAGATTCTTTGTGTTATGACGTAGTGGGAGGAGGAGTCGAAAGATTGCCGCGAACTTTTCTTTTCTCGCAAACCCGCATATCCGTTTATTGTCGTTACGTTTTTTATTAAAGGGGCGATAAATCTCTACCACTCCCTATACTTCGTTTCAGCTTGGGTCCAGACGCAGCCGATGCTACGAGCGCGAGCGTGTGGCCCTGAACAGTGCTTGCATTGCACGAGCGCGCGTGCTTGGCAGGGACGCTGAAAGCCCGGAGCTCGCGCTTGTAGCATCGCCTGCGTCTGGACCCAAGCTGAAACGAAGTATAGGCGCCGAACAAGAGCAGCAAAAGAGAGCGCGCGGAGACAACCGTGGTTCATACGTGTGGCGTCACGAGAAAGATTATCAGCCGATATTATAACAAGATTGATAGTCTCTAAAAAGCACGGAGGAGGGTTGGTATATTTGCATTCTGAAATCAACTCCGTCAAAGTTGGCAGTCTGATATCGTTTTCATTTCCGCCGGTAAAGCAGAATTTTCTGAATAACGTCCCTGTCGTTCCTTTCATATCCCTCGGACTTCCACCCCTGGATCTTTGTAGCGTACATGCTCCTATCGTGTACCCGTTCCCGGTGTGATTCATGTTTTACAGTGTACAGTGTCAATAAATGTTTCTTCAATCCTTTTGAACATGATCAAAGTGTAGCCCGACGTGGCTAGGTCAGAATCAGCCGAATAGGGTTGTCTGCTTTCGAGTGGATTTCGCCTCCGGGCAGTTGTCCCTCCATCGGCGGGAAAAAATCATTTTACCGCTTTTTTCCAATTCATTACTATTGGCCACGTAAGCTATACTTCGTTTCAGCTAAAGTCCAGACGCAGCCGATGCTACAAGCGCGAGCATGTAGCCCTGAACAGTGCTTGCACTGCACGAGCGCGCGTGCTTGGCAGGGACGCTGAAAGCCAGGAGCTCGCGCTTCTAGCATCGGCTGCGTCTGGACTTAAGCTGAAACGAAGTATAGGAAAATCGTCGGTGTGGTTGGCGTTCCAAGATTAACCAGGCTGGGATTAATTCTGCTTTCAACAACGGAAATAAGAGTAAAGCCTGGTTCAGACAGTTGCGTTTGACTGCGTTTGACTGTGTTGCGGCGGCAAGAAACCAGGACATCCCTGCTGCTTATATCGCGTGCCAAGATGATTCCTTGAATTGGATTCCACGCTTTATACGAAGCACAGATATGCCGGTGACTCGCTTTCGGTTCTCGACGCAACGCAGTCAAACGCACTCAAACGCAACTGTCTGAACCGGCCTTAATGCCAGGCTGTCAATATCGACGGTGGTGTTTTAATAACGCGATGACTCCAAGCTTCCATCGAACACAATGAAGCTTGCCACCGTCGATTCGAACACACACCGTTGAATTCGTCGTTTACAACTGATAATCCTAACCTTGACGTCAAGGGTATAAAAACTTTAAAAGGACGCCACCGAACGCGCCTGCATACTATACTTCGTTTCAGCTTGGGTCCAGACGCAGCCGATGCTACAGGCACGAGCGTGTGGCCCTGAACAGTGCCCTGTACTGCACGACGCGCGTGCTTGGCAGGGACGCTAGAAGCCCGAGCTCTGCGCTTGTAGCATCGGCTGCGTCTGGACCCAAGCTGAAACGAAGTATACGTAGCCCTAGCAGGATCCTCTCTCTTGAAAGTCTGTGATGGCCGCTCGTGAGATCTTGGAACGCGAACCATTCTATTCCACAAACTCTAGAACCATTATTTCCAAACATTGCACGCTGTGCTGTTCCTCGTTGTCGCTCAGTTGGAACGCTTCTAAGCAGGGGCGTTGAAAACAGCGGGACAGGGAGGGAGACGAGTCACCCCCCCCCCCCACCCCCCGCCCAAATGGCATAGAAAGAGGGGGCAAGGGACATAAATGGGGAAAGGGGGAGGCATTTGAGAAAAGTATACTAAAACAATTGGGAGAAAGGATCTTTTTCTTCACTACTCCCCCCCCCCCTCTCCCTCTCTCTCCCGAACACACTACTGACGTCACTACATAAACCGGTTCTAGGTGACTCTGGTAGCTTTGCTGACAGTGGGCGAGATGAGCTCTAAAGCCGCGTACACCGTGCATGGCTCCACAATATCACACAGTTCAATCTTCGCCTCGATTCCGAAGCGAAGATTTTGGCTTCAAATAACACCTTTCCAAAGCTATGAAACATCACTTTGTCGTCATCAATAACTTCCATAAAGGACGATCTCGCGACGAGAAAGTTCAGAGTATTCACAGCCTGCCTAGGGACAATCTAGACGGCATTAACTCTAACGCCGCGTAGGGATGTAGGGGCAGGGGGGGGGGGGGCGACGTCATCAGTGCAGGCGTTCAATCGCCTGGCCCCAAGGTGTTGCTCGTGCGCGCTCCGGTGAAGCTCTCTACGACTTTGTGTTTCCCCATGTCGCTGGAATTTGAGCACCGAGAGAGTTTGGATGATTACCAGCTCGTACCGCAAGGCGCCATTCTCGCGAGAGTCCAATCAGCACGCTCTGCGAACTTCGGCCCCAACCTTGTGTGTGACGAGCTTAGCGACCCTGGAGACGATTATGTGCCGCTAATGTTGATCACAGCCACGCGCTGGGGTTGGCAAGGCACAGGACACGCGCTGAGTTCCAGACATTGTTATGGTTCGGCTATTCTCGTCATTGCAGCGATTGGACACGGGCCACTACCCGAATGCTTCTCGGGATATCGATTATCATGAGCCCAAATCGAGTGCCCACGCAATGCTCGGGTCCAATCTATGAGCCGCATTAAAACATCGTCACTGGAGGATACTGCGATCCCGCAATTACGTCATCAAGTTTCGTGAAAAAGAGAACGAATGAAAACGTTCGCTTGTGTCTAGAATTACACCGCAACAAAGTAGTTCCTTGGCCAGTGGCGTTGCGTGCGAGTATCTCTGAGTCCCACTAGTGACAGTAAGCTCGTGTAAAGTGAATAACATTCCAATTTAATATTATTGCACGGCCCCTTTAAGGGTGAACGGAGTATAACTTATGCTGAAAAGTAAAAGAAAATCGATGTGTGTGTATGATTATACGGCCTAGAACTTAGTCTGCCTCAACGGGCGACTTGTCTCCCAGCCGTAGATGAGAAATTCCGCCAGTGTAGTACAAACCGCTAGTTTGGGGTCCAGGACACGTATAGGTTCAGCGTAGATTCGGAAACACTGTGAAAGTTACATAATGGCGCATTAGAAATTATGTGTCTTAAGTATTCTTTCGATCTTATTAGTAGGAGCGTCGTAACCTTCAATTAAAATGTCGACGCCCGTTGCGGCGCGCCGAGCGCTGGAGTGCGCGAGAGTGGAGAGAAAATGGAGCCAAATTGCGGGGGGGGGGGAAGGGGGGACGTCGTCGGCGTAGTCAGGTGACCCTTGCTCGCCACTAAGCTGACTCGGGGATGCCGACGATGACGTCACGACGCTTTGGACAGACAGCAGGCGGCAGAGAGGCTCCCCGCCTGGCCTGCGACAAACGCTGCAGCTATACTTTTTTTTTTTTTTTCAAAATAAACGCAGTTTGCGTTTACTTCTGCGCAGGTACATACCTGAATTCATGAGACAGAAAGCTATAGAAGTCCGCTCCCAACTCAGTATTCTTGAAAAGTGCTTCAGCTTCCTTTAACTGGCGTGCCGTGCAATCGTGCACTAATCCCGCCGAGTTGTTTCGCGTATAGGAACGCGATATACGCGACCCTGATGGTGCCGTGTCTCCCTAATCCCCGCTATCACCGCGTATTATTTCGGCCGCCTGCTGCTTGTGCAATGAGATGCGGGGACGCCGACCTGCGTTTCGCGCAATTAACGCCAACGCGTTATGTGGGCAACTCGCGTTAAGCTTAGCTGTATGTGTAACTTCTAACGCGTGTCTCAAATGCCAAAAACGCCTAATGTCCTGCTTTCATGGTAGCTCGGTCGGAGATTGCGAGCCAGACTAATACCATCTATATAAGACAAGGCCTGCGCATGACGTCATCGTTAGTGGATCGCCGACCCGCTTTAAGCGGTAGAGACGCTGAAGCTCTACGAGAAACACCTCAAAGCGGTAGACGCATCTGCTTTGGCGTCGCCGCGTTTTATCGTCGCGCTCGTTGTCGACATTTCTATCGCAGTCTCAGGCGGCGCTGCGTCCATGGATCCACTAGTGATGACGTTTGTGGGGGATTTTCATGCCTTGTCTTTCAGGTGGTATTGGCCAGACACAGTGGCAAAACAGGAAGGGCGGCTGAAAACGTTCAGTATAAAGCGTTCGTACATTGTATACGGAGAGGAAGCAGTCGAGCTGGTTGGGAAACGTAATAAACTAAACCCCGAGACAAGCAAAATAAAAGAAGTTGTCTCAGGATGTAGTTTATGATGATTCATATTTTTACTGTATAGCTTGCGACATCAGCTCCAAACAACCTCCGCTTCTTTTCTTTTCTCTCTCTCCACGGGTTGTTGTCTGCGCGCACCTTTATTGATCGTCTTGCACACTTCGACTTTCTGCGCGAGGTTAACCTCGAACGAAGGGAGCTGTTGACGTCGCTCTTGCCTGTCGCGCAATGTATATTACGGCTTGAGCTCGTATTAATTTAATCCGTAACTACCCGACACACCGTCGCAAGGTTCTCCTCGGGTATGAGGCATCGTATTAATTTGTGCGGGTAGGGTATACTGGGAGAACCGACAGAGAACACGGTTGTGTTTTGTCTTTGTTTTGTTTTCTTTTTGGGGCCGTGATTTTCTGCGTCCATAGTTGGCGAGCTGTCGACGGCAGCTATATTGTTAGTTTCGATCCGTGTCGTGTATCTGTCGATGTTTCCTTCTTTTTCTCTTTTTCTTTGTGTGTGTGCTTTCTACGGGTTTTTGCTTGGTTTCTTTGTCGCCTTCGTGTCTCGCCGAGTGTGCGCGAATTCTTTTTATCCCGTTCGGCGACGACGACGACGAGGCTAAAGCGTTCGTCTTCGTCATTCATTAGGGAAGAAAATCGATGGGCCGTATTCTCGGGAAAGGCAAGGTTTGCCTTCTATACGCCGTTTCACCCCTACCTGGCAGTTCGGTGGGAGCTACGCGACTGCCGGACCAATTCATCTCCTCCTTTGGATCACCTGACCCCGCGCGTGGATGTGGCCGGGAAGCGTGATCACGTGACGATAGGAAGAAGTGTTATTGGTCCAACCGGCACGTATAGCTTCCACCACACTATCAGCCTGGGGGTGAACGGGGCGTAGAGAAGCTGTATAAACCTTTCCCGAGTTGTGTGCGTGTTCTTTTTATATTTTTCCCGGTTCTCCAATGCCTAATTTTCGAGGAAAAAAAATTGACGAGTATATGTATTACGCCTTGCGTCAGCGCGGCTCCGAGTATCATCGCAACTCTATAAAGCCCAGGTCACACTGCTTGCTTATACGTTGTACAAAAACCAGTCTGCATACAGATTCAAGCGCGAGTTCACCTCGAGATTTCTGCTTCGAATGCCGCGCGGCAACGAGTTCAAAGGAAAACTTGGTAGGCGGCATTCGAATCACGGATATTGCGCTGACTCGTGTTTACGAGACTGTCTTTCGTACTGGATGTATGGGCAGCGTGACCCCCGGCTTAACAACGCGCAATTAATGCCCTTTCTCGCGTTTCGACATTTTGGCCGCTAGGCCTCGCCGGCTTTTGCTGCGCGCATGGGACAGGCGGTATAGCTGCCCGCTTCTCTTTTCGCGTATTTTCCGCCGGGTGGCGTTTCCTCCTGCTTAGTTGCGAGTTATCTCGGTAATCTGAACCACGCGATCCGACACTTCTTCTTAATCATCTTGCGGGAAAGATTACTGAAGCCGCAATCAGACTGCTCATACGTCATATATTCGCTGCAGACATTATGTCAGAAGTACGCTTCATGCACGGTCGAATCATGTTAGCCGCATAGATATATGTACGCTTCAACATATGTGTGCAGACGGTTTTGTAAGACGAATGCGACAGGACTGTCGAATACAAGGAACGCCTAAGACGCGTGTATGCACACTGTCTTTTGTGTGATCTATATTTGCAGAGTGACCGCAGCTCAACGGCTTTCAGATGCGTGTATAGTGGCACGACTTTGCGACGTATATAGCATCTCGATATCTTAACATTTTTATTGAAATTCTGAACGGGTGCAACGTGGTGCTTTTCAAAGTACTCAGAATAAAGTCCGATCCACGTGGTGCGATTTTGCTTGCAAATTCGCAAATGCGACGTCGTGTTTTTTTTTTTTTGTTTTTTTGTTTTTGTTCTGCACGTGCGACTGTCGCAGCTGCGAAATCTCCAGTAATATCGCCCCATGTGAATCAGGCTTAACGTAACTACTCCGGTTATCGATTTCTTTTTTAAAAAGGCCTTAAAAGACAAATTAGGATTTGACCGTTCAAGGTTGCGGAGCAACGATCCAAAGTGTAGCGTGAAACTCAATACCGATTCTATCGAATTTACTCATTAGGAATGCAATTGAAGTTGGTCATAAGGAACTCAATATCGATTCTATGTGAATTGACTCATTAGGAATGCAATTGCGTTTGTGTCAAATTGAACTTAATATCTATTCATTTGAATTTACTCATTAGATATGCAAACGAGTTTTATCATCAAGAACTCAATGTAGATTATTTTGAATTTACTTATTACATTTGCAAATGAGTTTCATTATTAAGAGCTCAATATCGATTATTTTAAGTTTACTCACTAGATATTAAATGAGTTTTGTCATTCATTATTTTGAGCTTGGTCACTGGACATGCGCTTGAGTTTTATTACTTGACAGACATTTCTTTGTCTCCTCATTAGAAATTCAAACGAGTTTTTTTCATTGAGTAGTTGACATCAGCTGGTTTGCGCCCTTTGCTGTTGGGGAACACAGCAAAGGCACAGCTGCAAATAGCCATGAGTAAACTTATGTGTAGATGGTTGAGCGTGTTGGTTTCAAATTTACGATAAGGAAAGAGGGACATTAAAGACAAACAGACTGTTTGTCTTTAATGTCCCTCTTTCCTTATCGTAAACTTATGTCTCTAAGAATAAACATATTTTCTCAGAGTCATTTGTGCAAGAAATGGAATCCAAAACGTTTCACACTTTCGAGAGCTTTACAATAACTCTAAGGTCACTGACAAGGTTAGAACAACAGAGAGTAGTGTGACCTGGGGGGCTATGTTGCACGTTTTGGGCTCCCAGGAGGCTAGTGAGAAGGAAGTGACGTTAACAACGCTCTTTGGATGTTGATTGGTGGAGTCGCTGACGACGGTATCTGCTAAGATACGTTCATTCACACCACATCACTTCCTTCTCCCTAGTCTCCTGGGACTTCAAAACGTGCAACATAGCCCGCCTGTCTCCCATAAAGCTTGAGTGTCCCCCTCGACAACGCTTTAACGTCTCGTGCACATCAAGAGCGCGTCCGCTGTCAAAACACGGTGGAAGGCATGAAGCGCGTGCTGAAGGTCGGATGTTTGAAGGACACGCCATGCCGTTTTCACTCTGTCAGTGACTGTAGTGACATCATTAAGCCTATTATACTATACTCTGTTTCACACTTAGCGTGCAACGCTGTCAAAGCTAGTGGCGCGAGCGCGTGTCTTCATATATGTTTTGTTTGCGCGAGAACACATGAGAAATGATCAACGAGGTCAAGCCCCATGCTCTCGCCAGCAGCTTTGACAGCGTTGCACGCTAAGTATGAAACAGAGTATAGTCACATCGTAAAGAGAAGAAGCAATACAATATCTGAAAGTGAGCAACTACCATGCCTCGTCTTGTCCGGAGGGGTGCTATGCAGATATGCGATAACATAGCGGCTAAGAATTGCTTCTGCGGATTTAGTGACTGCACCCAACAATTATTGCTTCTACCAATGTTTTTTTATTACAGCGGAGCTGTTAAAGGCTAGTTTCCCCAATTTCATGTTCGGTACCAAACAAATATCGATACAAAACTACACAAAACTCTGGACAGCTACCGCCATCTATGAGCGACGGCGGCAACCAGACAACCAGCCTGGTTGCCGCCGTCGTCTCATAGACGGCGGCAACCTTTCCAGCTATCATAGAAGAATGGATAGTTGGGCGAGTTGGTGGGAATTCATCGTATAGGAAACAGCGCGCAAAACAGACCAGGACGAAGAAGAAACACACGGGACGAGCGTACAGCTTCGCCGCTCTTCCTTCATCAGCAGAGTGGAAGGGCTGAAAGTGTGAAAAGTTTCTCGTAAGTTTCTCACATGGTCCTTATATGTTCTTACATATCTTATATAGTTCTCATATGGTTCTTATATGTTATCATAGTATATTGTATGATTCATATGTGTTTAATGGACACAGAGATTTCTCATACAAATGGCTTTTCCACTATATAGGGTGGATCTTGTAATGAGAACTCGTTCCAAGGTTGAGAAGGAACGAGAAACGAGCTTTCGTTCCCGTTTTGGAAGAACCTGTGAAACACTGGGCAGAACCCATATCCAACTACCTCCAGAATGATATCTGCGCCAACGACGCGCCGACTGCGACAACCGCGGCAGTATGCTTTATCTCTTCGTCGAGAAGACGGACGACGTTGACTATGATGAATACGGCCACCTCATGACGTTCGGTGACAGCGGAACATTGAAGGAGAGCCGCCTTGGTCCGGCACTGCGGCAGCCCTCCGACGTGCCAAACTGTCGTGCGCCCCGTACCCCACGCGGCACTACGACTTCGTTTCACCGTAACCATGTATTATGCAGGCGGGGCGCTACGAGCCCTCGAAGCCGATTCTAACGCCGTGTGTCACCTGACTTCCGGGAGGAAGGCGCAGTGACGTGCAGGGTGCGTATAGTCACGCTGATGTGTTCAGAGCACTGCAGAGTGTTTCCGAGCGTAAAACAAATATAAACCAATGAGCTGACCGCACTGAAACTTTTCACAAAGGCGTCTCAATGGGTGGCAAAATGGATAATTGGGCTAGTTGGTATATACATCGAATGAAGAATAAGCTCCTCAAACACAGGGATAGAAAACAAGACGACACCGAGCGCTCGGCGTCGTCTTGTCCATGTCCATGTCTTTTGAGGCGCTTACTCTTCTTTCTTTAGGTGGTGCATTCGTCATACTCCAAATTTGTGAATGCGTCGGGTCCGTCGGGTTGACACTTATACTCGCGCATGGCACAACATAAAGAAAAAAAAGAAAAAAACATGAAAGCTTTTTTGAGATGAACACCCGAAAGCAGATCAGATCCGAGCGTATATGTGCTATCATCTGTGAGTATAGCCGCGTCAGCCAGACGGTGTTTGTCGTTTTTCTCCCGTGCATAGAAAAAAACAAGGTTTTTCTAGGCTTATTATTATTTTTTTCCAGAGACTTACACTCGTAAAGTTTGACCATAGATAAATGCACGACCTTATGGCATCGTTGTGACAAGTTTCAATGCAGTCCGTTCTTTAGTTTGTTTATACGATTTTTTTTACACCCGAATTGCGCTCGGTAACACCGTGTATAATGCCGTGTGAGTGTCACGTGACCTAGGGGAGGGGAACACAGCTACGTGCAGGGTGCGTGGTCACGTGATATGTTCTAGCACTGGCTCTGCTAGTACCGTTCGCTGCGGTTCATCGCAAGGTGGAGCGGAGCTTTGAAGCCGGCCGCGAGAGGGAGGTGACGGTCGCCGAAAGACCGTTTGTCTCCGATTCAAGGGGACGATATTGAAGCGAACCGAGCGCGCACTGTTTGACAAAGGGCTCCTGCCCATGTTTACCGTCGGGCTTCGGACGGTGACCGGTTGTTCGCTCCGCGCTCCAAATTAATCCCGCAGTCGATGAAGCGAGAAGGAGGCAACCCTACACTCTACTATTGAGGGAACTGTTGTCCCTCTCCTCCAACTTCGCGCCTGTTCGTCTATCTAGAACCGGAGCCTGCCTTTTCTATATATATACTTTTTCCCCATTTCCCGGTTTCGTCGTTACTTTGTGGCTGGCGTGAAAGCATCGTAAATTACTTAGAGGAGCCGCCTCGCCGAACCTCGCTCGCTGCTCGCTAAATCGCGAGATTGTGATGGATGCGAGTCTGCTTTGTCTAGCGTCGGCTGTGAGGTCTGCTGCTTCTTCCGCTGCTCCTCCACTGGGGGTTAACAAAGACAAGCGGCGAAGCGTGGCTGGCGGTCGAAAGGTGCCGTGTCGTCGGGTAAACGCCCCTCACGTCGGGTTCAATCGTTGTTTTGGCGTCAAGGGTGCCTTTGATGGCGGCGGAGAAGTGCCAGAAGCGAAGGCAGGCTGACGTTACCCACGTTGCTTCTAATCAATTGCGGGGGTAGTGAACTTTTCTTTTCTTTCGTTTGCGGGAGTAATTGTCCTCGGCTGCTTACTTTTGTAGGCCGAGCGACGCGCTTGTAAGCCATTGCGCAGTATCTGCGTAGGTACTCCGCTTGAAAGGCACGGACCCGCGCCCGCCACCGGCATCGATCTTCTGCACTGCAGAAGACGTAGTTGGCAGACGAATAGAATTGGTCATTCACGGAGAACCTATAACGGTAGTGGGTTTTTGTAGTTTTTTTATTTTTCGTGCAGCATTTAAAATGACAAGGTTTACGGTTACCTTGATATACCTAATTTTATGAATTGCTGCCTTATATAGTTACATTATAGAGGGCATTTTTTTTAACTTGTCTATCTGCTCTCTGGTGGTAAAAGGTTGACGACTTCCTAACCATGACTGATGAGTTGATGGCGGCACAGTTCTTGCCGTGTGACTGATCGGGCGAGTTAGGGGCTGCTTTCCTTCCAAAAGTTATCGTTTCTGTTAAGAACCATGTGTAGTGTCGTTTCTGATCACGGCCGGCTGTTGGGCTTCCCGTTTCCCTTTAATCGCAGGAAGTGTTTTCGTTCTGAAAAAATAATGCGTTGATAGTTTTTTTTTTTTGTTTTTGTTGTTTTTTTAGAAAAACAAAAGGGGGCGGGGGCTATTTTCGATCGCCCGTGTTCATGGGAGGAACGGTAACTCTGATCTCGCCGGCGTCACGCTTTTTTAAAATTTATTTCTGTTGTCTAGAAAATTGTGTTGTGAACCGTTTGAGAAGGTTTGCTAGGGTAGATCTTGACTCAGTTTTGATTGCCGGTAACTGCTATACATCGTTCTATAGTAGGTGACAGGGAAACCCCTCCCACCTCTTTTCTGACTCAGCAGAGCGAACGCTGAAGAGGAGGCAACCTTCTCTTCAGCATTCGCTCTGCTAAAGTGGGAAGGACCGGCTATATATGCTGCCTACTTTCAGTCGGCTGGACATTAGCAGCATCTTCCATTGTTTACGTTTTCTTGCGCTATCTGCGCACCTCATCTCGGTGCCCATGAGGGGGCAACGGTTTCCTGTATGTTGCAGTATACGAACTGCCGCGTGGGCTCCGTCCACACAAATACAACGTTTCGCCCAGCAGGCGCATTGGTCATAGCTTTGTTTTTGTAGGCACGTAATCTTGAAAAGGGAGCGCTCAGGATGCTCCTCTCTCTTTGCTACACCAAGAAAATAGAAAGTTGTCGTAGACCGCGTTTCCCTCTCTGCAATTCACACCGCAACGATGACGCCGCTACTGCGCATGTGCGCCTGCTAGTCTCGTCTGCAGAGTTCGGGACCTCGCGGCGCGGGTGGCAGATCGCGCGTTGCGGGACGGCGGAAACGATCTACGAAAACTTGCTAATGGGGAGTTTTCCAAGTTTAGCGCGTGTTAGCTTTAAAATTGAGCGCTAACGGTTAACGCAGGTTACGCGGAGTTCTAGAACAGCGTTCTTAAATTCTCTTGGAACTCGGTTTGGGTTCTGCGCAGTTGTGACGACGCTATTCCTTTGACGGGTGCGCAAACCGCCTAGGTATTTTTTGTTCTACAACCCCCTAATGGTTTCTTCGTACTGAGTGGCGTAAGGACGCCATTTTACAGCGGAGCTGTTACGGGCTAGTTTCCCCAGGATCGGGTCCCCCGCAAAGAAATGAAGACACCGAACTCTGGACACCTACCGCCATCTATGAGCGTCGGCGGCAAGCCAATGCATCTGGTTGCCGCCGTCGCTCATAGATGGCGGCAGCCTTTCCACTCTGGCTTGCCGACTTGCGGCCGGCCATTACTTTCCATTGTACAGCTCCGCTGATCTTTCTTCTTCACCAGAGTGGAAAGACTGAAAGTTTTTTTCTATGGGCATTCGGGGTCGGAGCCTTTCTCGCAGTTTTTCTATTACAACGGACTATAAACTCCCTTTTAATTCTTGCGGGTCCGCCATATAGGGCCATAGTGCGCGTATATAGTTCACTGCTTGAGGTTGGTGAGCCGGAGCAGTGTCACACTTGACTTAGAGCATTTGACTCTGCATGCCTGCGCAGATGAACGGACAGACGCACGGCGGTCGCATCCGGACCAGCTTCGGCGGCGTGGCTCGCAACGTGGCCGACTGCATGACGCGGCTGAGCGGCGACGCCAGCGTGCGCCTCGTGTCCGCCGTCGGCTGGGACCGCCACGGAGATGCCCTGCTCGCCCACAACCCCGCAATGGTGAGGCTCGGTCGGGGATCGGCCAAGCGAGCTGTTTACAAACGAGTCGGCGTTTCGCCCAGCCACGGCCGGTCTCGACGCGCGCGCTCGAGACCGGCCGTGGCCTCAGCACGCACTGCGCCGTGCGCAGAAACCACATTCGTGTGACTGCGCATATGCGCGGTGTCGACAACAGCGCCACCGCAGCGGCGTGACGTCATAGCCGGGTGGCGGCCGCCATATTGAATTCTGACGTAGCTGAGTTAGGGAAAAAATAGCAAATCACTTTATTTGCCGATTGTAAAGCGCCACAATTCGAGGGTTTCGTGCCAATAGTTGTAGTTTTTTCTTGGCTATACCTTTTTTTTGTCGTAGTTATGCCTAAACTGTTTACTTTAGTTCATGTCGCCCAACCCAACGACGTCATATTCCGCGTAACTTTTGAATACATACTGTGTTCTAAAGCGGTATTCCCATAAGGGAGAAATCTCGAAGATTTCTCCGCGGCGCGCGCATCACGCGTCAAAAACGTCAGGCTTTTGCGATATGGCGCTATGACGTCGGCTAGGCAAGCTGAGGGAGGGACAATCGGGCAGCCCAAACAATCCTGGTTTGGCAGCGGATCAGTTTGTTTTAAATCATATTTTGTCGTTAAACTTTCTGGTGTCAAATGTAGAGCTCGCTAAATTTGTCTGCGGTAATCTCAAATGTAGTGCTCGCTAAATTGGACTGCAAACGCTGACATCCCTCCTCCCTACCACCTCGTGGGAGTGAGACGAAGCTGAGGAGGAAATTGTGCCCACCGTCAACGTCCCGCACATCACTGCGCCAAGGTTTTTATTTGTGCATGATATATGAGAGCCCAACATACCCAGAACACAATTTGCGGCTCGAAATTCGTTTTCTTTCCACCCGAAAACTGCCCATCGAGAACCGGCCGGTTTGAGTCGCGTTCACTCTCTTCTCCGTGGTCACGTGCCATTCTCTGTGGTTTAGACTGGTGCCACTAAATAAGCTACGCTTCAGAGTGGCGACATTTGCCCATGTTGTGGCTTAAAATCATGGTTGCCAGTTGTCTGAAGCTTTATCTGCAGCCGCAGGAAACGCTTTTCCGTCCTCCAGAAATGTTTAAACATTTCGTGACAAAGCAAAGCAATCTTACATGAGCTTCCTAACACCGAATGTAATGCTGAGGAAGTCGCACTTTTCAATCATGACGATCGGCAATTGCGTCTGCTCTGCACAAGCACCAAGATGGCGGCACCCTCAACAATATATACTCTAATACCCGTGCCATATGGGCAACTCGAATCCCATTTACAACGAATGACATTTGTGTGATCGGCGAATCAGCTCGCAATCTGTCGCGCGTGGAATGCGCTACGCCCGGAGTGTCGAGCGCTGATTGGCCGTTCGCTCAAATGTCATTCGTTGTAATGGCATTCGAGTTGCCCGTGTGGCACGGGTATAAGCGTAGCTCATTTAGTGGCTCTAGTTTAGACACAACCACCGAATATAATCAAAGTCGTGGGTCATCGAACGCACACACTCAATACTAAAACTAGACGAAAATGATGATGCCCATTTTTTGTGGCTTCTAAGAAGCTGCAAATACATTGATTGAAAAAGAAGAAAAAAAAGTTGCACAGCCACGTGATTTCTGGCAACTTTCTTCTCCTCTGTATTTCTTCTTCCTTCCCAATCCAGTTTCGATTTCGGTTTCGAGCAGTTGCGTATTTTGACTTTATTGAAAATATCAAAAATATATGCGACACTGTAGCAAAATATTAATTGCGTAGTCTTCCAACACCATAATAACCCGCGTTACAAACAATTTTTTTTTCTTGGGGGGGGGGGAGAGGGAATGTTTTGCACTTTAAAGGTTTATCTGCCCCCTATTTTCGGGCAAATATCAAAAAAGCGTGGGTCCGAAACTACTTTGTTTGCAAAACACCCTTGCCAGAAAGCGCGTTTTTGTGGTGCCTGACGCTCTCGCCGTTTCTCAGAGCACATGGCTTGCACTGAGTGCGAACCTTCTGCAGCGTGCATTTTGCATCACCGAATTTGATTTCCTCAGCAAGAACAAATCGCAATGACTATACACCATATTGTGCGATGACGTCGCGAGCAAACAATGCTGAACAGTTCAGTCTCCTGGTAAAATGCAATGTTCGCAACACTAGCAAAGGTAGGTGTCCAAATTGTGAAGTTCTGCAGCATACATGCAGAGGTAATTTTTTTTTTTTATCGAATACAGATTTTTTTTTTATGTTGTGAAAGTAACACAAATGCTGTCTGTGCAAGTGAGTATACGGCCAGGCGGACATTATGTTCAAGAGAGAATGCAACTATTAGATAAATAATTAACAAAATTTCGCTAGTTACTTTTTTAATTAGACGTTTTAGGGCACATGTTTATATTGAAGAAATTAAAGCGATCAATGTTAAAGGCCAGCCCAGTTTTTTTTTCTTTTTTTTAATTTTGGGTGGAACATGCAGTGAGTTACTTCATTGTCAAATTTTGTTCTGGAAATTTGTCGATACCGAAACCAAACACCTGATGCCCGCCGGAAGGACGACCCTCATTTGATGCCGGAGGGTCACGCGTGCTGATGACAAAATTTGCGTCACTAATTATCGTCACAGCGCGCCGGAGCTGGTGTTCCGTGGCTAGCGAACTAAAGCTGATAAGCCACGTGCCTTATCGGCCCTGACAAGTTTCTTTGTTTTGCTGAGCGATATCGCTGATAGACGTTTTAATCGTGGGTGCGAATCAGGTTAACAAAAACAAACAACCTGATCATAAACTACTCAACAAAACAGTGAATGATTCGATGCGCTGTGACGCAAAAGTGACGCAAATTTCGTCATTATCTAACACGTGACCTTCCGGCTACGAATGAGGGTTGTCCTTCCGGCGGGTATCGTGCGTTTGGTTTTGGTAGCGACAGATCTCCAGAACAAAATTTGACAATGAATAACTCTCCAACTGCGTGCTTGATCCAGAATATTGAAAAATAAATGGGCTGGCCTTCAACGTTGATCGCCTCCATTTCTTCAACATAAACAAGTGCCCTAAGACGTCGAATTAAAAAAAGTAATTAGTGAATAGTTCGTTAATTAGTCATCTATTGGTTGCATTCTCCTTGGAACATAATGACCCCTGGCCGTTTAACTCACTCGAGCGGATCATATTTTTGCAACTTTCAAAGTTTTCTAAAAAAAAATATCTACATATATAAAAACTGTATTAAAGCAGTCTCACAATGTTTCTTTTAATTAATTTTTTTTTCCAAGGACGATTAATGACTGAAAATTCCTTCCCACTGAGGAACTCTCCTCTTCCCATTTCACGACTGCCTAGGTTTACTTACTGATACTTTACGTGTTTTCTTGCTGGTTGCTTCTTGAGTTTCTGTATAATATTGTTTTTTGTAATTTTTGTCGAAGATTTTGTGGTGTATTTTATTTTTTTGTAATGTGGACAATATATTTTGTTGTATTCACTCCTGCTTGGATCGTCATGGTCTGCAGTATGTAATAAATAAATAAATAAAATAAATGATATCCGGCAGCCTAATAAAATGTTATAGTGCTGTGAGTGATAAAAGACAAAGTTGTAACTGTAAATGGCCAAAACAAGTGCACGTAAAGCCGCATATAACATTAGCCTCCCGAGACAGTATTTAGCTAAGTTTAGAGCTCATGCAAGCCGATGCGCAAATGCTATTTATATAACAACCTTTGCCTGTCCTTCGTGCTATTTATGCGTAATTGGGAATATCATTACATCACTATGTTGTTCCTTTTACGGCATCGTGTATCGGAGTGTTTTTATGAATATAATTTTTATCTTAAGTCTACCTTTCTAGCTCATTTTGTGTAGTGAGTTCCCAGGTCTATCTTGAGAGCGCAAACTCCTTTCTGGCATACCTCGCGACCCTGTGTTCCGCACTGCCAAACAGCGAGCAAAAAGCACGTTTCCGCAAACTCAGCGGCTGGCGTATTTTCGAGTATAGTCCTTTCTTCTCTTTCTAAAGCGGTTGCGTGAGACGCGACTTTTGATACGGCAAGTTGGTTCGTATTAGAGATGATTAAAATAGCGCCAGTCCTGTCCCTTTTTTCGTCCCTGTCCAGTTCACGCTATTTTAATCAGGTTATGTGAACTTCATACAGTCAAATCTATTCATGATAATAAAAATGCATTTAATGATTTACTGAAGATTTGACAACATAAATAAAGGGCCGATCACCGAAAATATATACGTCACAAGTAAATGCACCCCCAGATTATCTGAAAGATGCTCTGCAATTCTTTTCTGGTGTTTTTATCCTCAATAGGCACGTGTACAAGTGACTTGGGAGAGCCTTAATCTAATTTATTATTTTGAAGCTGATTTAAGTAACTGTGTTCCTGACACATACATATATAACTTCCCAGACATATTGAAGTCTGTTATTGGCCCTTTTATGTGTTGCACGGCAATTTTATGTGTCTGTGGGCTGGACAAACACAAGGTACGCAGGGACGCGTGGCGTAACTATGACGATTACGCACGCGGACTGTCAGGAAGTGACCAAATTATGTAGCTGACATATCGAGTAGAGTGTGAAATATTCGGTTCTATTTAACAACACAAAAAAAGAGCAATGATCAAGGGTGACGTTTATTTGCAAATTGAATTGACCAGCATCTTGTCAGAACAAACCTTTAACAGCCATGCTATGCCACCTTATCCTGTATTAGAAAATGTACGCTTGGGTACGCGCGATATTTAGGCTAGATTCGATTTGAGTACGAAGGTTCGTATAGATTAGAGTGAACAATTCTGATCACTCCTTTCTGCATGATCCTTCGCATGCATCATGGTGCTGAGTGTAACCAATGTTGTTTAGGAAAACAAGAGTTGGTTGTCGCTAAGTGTTTCTGTAAAATGTAGACTGAGAGGGCTTGTCCTAAAACTTTCGCCGACATTTTGAAAATATTATTGCTTTTAGCTCAGTTGCGTCGTCATCTTATATATTGTGTAAACATATATCGTAAACTATGTTTCACAATATATGCATGGCGGCGAGGTGCCCATTCCATGATTTTGTGCACCCCTAATTATTTGCTTAGTTTAAGAGCACAACTACGACTCAACTTTTGATGCTGCGACGTAAAATTGTACCAATCACAGGTATATAGGCGACCTACCACACTTTGTGACAACCTTTCTATTCAGGTAAAATGTATGTGACCGAGGTAAACAAATGGAGGTTGAGTAGTTTTTTTGCACACGTTTTTTTTTTGTGTTAATCTAGATTTTCTTTTACTGTTCCGTCAAAATTAAATCGCGCAATTCTTTTTTTGTATTTGAACATAAAAATGGATTTTGCGAACGATAAATAAAGCGGTATGATTACTCGTTTCACGGCGGAAATAGCGCTTATTGCCAAGACAGCGCGGAAAATATATTCTCAGTTTAGCGGTTCAAGCCAGTTCGAACCGGTTTGAACCGTTATTTCTGCTTCCCGGAACTGAACCGGAACTGAACCCAAAAGCCTTGAACCCGAACCCGAACCCAACCGATAAAAATTGCGATTCAACACTTGGGTCTATACTTCGTTTCCGGACATTGCCTCACGTACGAGCTGACGTCAGATCATACAGCATCAAAAGCGGACTAACGCGATGTCCGTCATGTTTCTGTGCCTGTTCGATCATCGCTAAACCGATCATGTACAGGGAAGGCCCAGTGACCTGAGTTTTTGTCACTGTTTGATTGGTCCCATCAGCGAAGCGTAGGATCTGTTGACACGTGACATTGAAAAAGGCAAGAGAAATAGTGAAGAAGAGAGGGGGAGGGGGAAGAGAGAGCAACGCCTAAAAACCGTAGGGCAAAAAAAAATGTTCCCAAAGACGTTGAAGAGCGTTTGGAAATGGCCAGGCATGCGACCGAAAAGCGTTATATTCGGCCGCCAGATTTGCCGGATCCGCAAATCGTGCACCTTTGCCTTGTCCGTCAGTGCAACCCCTTGATTCATACACAGATGCTGGGGAAAGAGGACAACGCGTTCATTTTACGGTCAGTGCAGACGCCGTTGAGGAATGGGTTGCCAGCTTGCATGATATTCGCAACTCGAGCCCGCCGCTCGCCCTCTCGCGGACGAGCGAAGAACCAGAGGAGCGGGGACGGCGGCGGAGACGGTGGCGGGGACCGTCGCGCTTGGTGCTGCTGTCCTCTGGTGGCGCGTTCGTGCATCATGCAGTTTTCAAGGAAGAAGCTATTGCGTTAAAATAGGAATTGTTGCGGTCCGCTTCGCGACATCGTTGCGCAGAGGGTCCGGGATGTCTCATTTCATTAGAAACTTTTCGTAGATAGCATATATACGCTGCGGATTTCGGGTCCTGCGGTCGGCAGCACAGTCTGTGCTCAACGTGACCGCGAAAGCTACGGCTAGTAGTACTACAAAGCTCTCGCGTACGATGTATACGAAAAGTTTATTAATTCCAGAAAGTAGGAGAGAACTGGTAGTGAAGCGACTGTTGGCGAGTTGGTAGTAGCTAATCATGTCGTTTAACTGCTGACACTGTTGTGCAGAAAAGGAAAAATCTTTTAGTGTCTGTTGGTTCGACTAAAAGCTTTTTTCTTCTTCTTTCTGCACCACAGTTCAGGTGTTAAACGACATGATTAAAAGTGAGCAGCTGGCGCAACGGTGTATCGAGCGATGGACATCGGGAATGGGTTCGGATTTTATGTGCTGCGAGGCCGTGACGAGAAACACTATAGATTGCTCCAACCACTTCAAAAAGACTGACTACGCGTACCTGCTTTCAGTTAATTACAAAGACAAAGAATAAATGATCCTAGCATTTTTAAGTACGCCTGTGTGCCGACCGTGAGGTGTTCTTAGAACCGGTAGTTTTCGCGAGGCCGGTCTCGACGACGCAAATAACACAGTATCGAATATTTCTTTTGGCAGAGCAATAAATAAAATTCCTAAATACGCCGATGGCGTTATTAGGTAGCTTTAGTGGACCGTTTCCGCAGCCCGCTAAGCACCCGCATAGCGCTCCGTAATCCGCCACGAGATCCTGAACTATGCAGGCAAGGCTGGCGGCGCGCAAGCGCAGCTACGGCGTTTTCTTTACGGATACCGTAGCGGAGCAGAACAACGATCTGCTATCAACCTCCTATTATGCAATTCTTGCATAGCGTTTCCGCAGGCTACCGTAAGCGTGGCAACGCTCCTGGCGCGCGCTGAAAAATCATGCTTTAAAGGTGCAGCGCGATCTTCTGGTCGCAAAGCCTCACCGCACGGTAGCCTGCGGTATACGCTATGCTAGAACTACCCATTAGTACCCATGGCGCAAGGTGATCACGTGTTGCAATGCACTAAAGCCGCGACGGTGTGGAGTGAGCTGTGAGACTTTGACACAGAGACATGTCAATACTCTGAACGCTGCTCTGCCGGAACTTGACCGTCTTCATGCGCGACTCACGTTTTAGAGCACTGGTGACCAGGCACAGCGCAAACACCGTGATATGTTCACCACCCACAAGACTATTTTGCCACGCTCAGTGATGTGACCGGTGCCCAAAACACGCTCGCCTTCCCCAATTCGTCACAAGTTCTGCGATGTTTCCGCAGCTTAAAACAACATGCTGGTTTTCCTAACGTACGTCGAAATCCGTCGCCTGGGATATGCTCCGTGCCCTGACCATGTCGCCTTTGCAGCCAAATAAATTAATTTAAGCACACTGACCAGCGTCAGCGAGCAGGCGCATGGAAAATCTATCCCCGTCTCTTCCGCCATCTTGTAACTGTCCCGCCATCCATCGGGCGTTGGAGTTGCGATCGCGCAATGCGGAAGTTCGTCTGCTTCTTTTGCAGGCGTTGTGGTGACGTCAGAACGCCGATCTCTGATTGGCTCTGATTGACGGATAGTGGGTACACCTCAAAGCAAGGTGCTTTGAGGTGTACCCACTATTGCGCGAGTTTGTCTGCTTCCAGTTTGGAAGCAGACAAACTTGCGGTCGTCTTGTTCACTGCCTTTCTCTACCTTTTGTTTATTGCGCACTATATCACCGATTGAGAAAGATGAGCCAACTCGCCCGTATCGCCCCTCTGATTCAAACTGTACAGGTTTTCGATTTTCCACGTTGGGAAATTTTCGTTCGCGGCCGCAAACCGCGACAAAACTGTCCCTCACCCACGCGTAATGACGATCGTTTTTCTTTTTTGAGTACATTGCCTCGTGATGGGCGACATGGCGTGACGGCGGTGTCCACACGCAATTAGGCTTATGAGCAGTCCGGCTGCGCATGCATTTGCCCTTTCGCGTTCTGCATGTACGGCGCAAAAAAGCCCTTCCGACGCAAGACCGCTCGTCGGTTAATGGTAAGCACATAGGGTCTCCGGTCACGTATCGGGTGTGGCTGGTTTTGTGTGTGTGGCCGTCGGGGGGTCGGCCCCTCGGGGAACTTTATCAATTTGAGCTGCGCACGATTCGATCGACCTTTGGTCGCTTCTATCTCTGGATACGGCGACGTCGCCTGGCCACGGTCAACGAGGCGGAGACTCGCCGTGCCATCGGTCGCCCGTTAACGAGCTCTCCGCGTGTGCGTACCGTTCGCTTCAAGTATTCAATTTGGGCAAAGGACGCGGTATTTTCTCTTTCTTTTTTTTTTTTTTTTCTGGGGAGGCGAAGGGGGTCATGGTTTCCGTCCAAGGCCTCGACACGGGTCGTGTTTCCGTCGGTCCCTAATGTTGCTTGGGAGGCACGAATGACGTGAGCGATTTTGCGGCGTGTTTGAGCAACGATTCAGTCGAGGCTGTAGTGATGCTTTCGTGACGTCACGGGTAGTGGGTCAATACGAACGCCGTTTTTGGCGCCACCGACATAGCGCTAAACGAAGCGCGCGTATATCTCATTGTGGTGACGAGCGTTTAATGAATCGAACCTGTTTCGTTAGCTACAAAGTCTAATATACACGAGAGTTGGTCTAGGAAATGAAATTTGTTACACGTGCAAGTTATTAAGGTCCACAATAAGCGAGGCGAAATGCAAGAACAACTGATTTGTAAAGTGACATCGTGAGGAAGAGGGATTCGCGTTTTATGCGACAAATCCTGAGTGGCGCAATTACCTCTGGCAGAGATGGGTGTTTAATAAAAAAATCTGATTGCCACGGGAGGAAATATACTGGGTGATGGGACACAAGAAAACGCATTACAATAAAAGTCAGGTAGGAGCGCATGTAGTCACTGTAGTCCTTACATAAAACTAAGAAACTTGTATTTAGTAAGATCTGCTGTTCCCTTGACGCTCGTCTCTTTTTCTTTTTAATTCGAGAAAATGTGTCTCGTGCAGAATCAATACCATTTGACTGAATTGTCTACAAAAGGGATCTACTCTTTGCTGAGGGAATTATGTCTCTTCTTTTGATGAGGAATCAAAGACGTAACATAAGGAAAAGGCTTGTGGGTTGTATTTGTCTGTCCCTTCGTTTTTCTTCCGCAAGTTTAAAACGCGTCTGCGCCAAGCGAATGAAAGGACTCACTTCAACACGAGTCACCTGGTATGTGATTATGACGACACACGTGTCCCACCGATTGGTGAGCTGGCGGATACCCTAAGCTGTTTGTAGAAGTCCTCATTTTGGCTTTGAGGAGCGTGTGTTCCACCTCAACAGTCGCCTCATCATCGTCCTGGAAACGCTCGCCACGCAGTGCCAGGGCAGGTGAATACGGGGACAGAGGCAGACATTCAATCATAGCCTAAAGCAGCCGCATACGTCCTTGTCGCGTGGGTGGTAAAGCAAACGCACTCTTTTGGTGACAGCTTAAGACAAAACTAACCGGACGACCATATGCAAAAAAAAAAAACACCTCTTTAAAGGTTGAGGTATACTTCGCGCTCTCCACTTTTGCCGACCTCCTCCTATGCTGTAATCCTTTCCACTTTTACCTTGCCCCAACTTGGCTCCCCTTGCAGTTTGGGAGAGGGAAGCGCGAAGAGGATTATCTTCCCTGCAGAAAACCAAGGTTGTACGTCGGCCTTTAAGTGAAGAGCGGCAGTAAAAAGTGGGCGTGGCATTTTTTTAAAATCACTTTTATGTGAGTTGAAGGCCACAGATAATTCCGAGAAAGCGATTGCTCACTATGTTTCTTTATTACGCGTCCCTATTTGTGAAACAATTCACCTTGAAGGCTCGGCTTGAATGATGTCGTTATAGTCCTGAGCAGCTCAGTTAGGTTTATATCCGGGAGGGTCGCACGCTGTTCTGATTTTACCGCCCCCGTTGTTGAGAAGAGTGCCTCAGCAGGAATTGCTTGCCCGCGAGCTATGGTGGCGCAAGGCTGCCAAAACGCAAACTTTATTTTAATCTTCATCTCTTTTCGGAGGGGGAGGGGTATGCTTCCCATCCATGGGGAGCCTTACTTGAACCCGCGAAGATCCGCGTGCGGCTCGCCAGCAACAGGTTGTCCGTCCCTGTAAACTGTAAACTGTAATTCTGTAAACTCGTACCGTTATCTGGGTGTTACTATATCATCGACTTTAACCTGGAAACCTCATATCGATATAATAATCGCTAACGCTAACCGCATGTTAGGATACCTATGACGAAACTTTAGAACGGCCCCAGTTAACCTAAAACTTCTTTATAACAATCTTGTACGGTCAAAATTGGAATACGCAGCCTCTATTTAGGATCCTAACCACGCCTTTCTATACATAAAGCTCTCGAACTAGTTCAAAATAACGCCGTTCGTTTCATTTTGTCTAATTATAATCGAACAGCCAGCATATCATCAATGAAGTCCAGTTTGTTGTTACCCTCTTTGTCATTGCGTAGAAAGTTTTTTCGACTTTGCCTGTTTCATAAAGTATATCATCATCAGTACCGCTGCGAAACCATTTCTTTACATTGCCTAACTATTACTCTTCCCGTCTGGACCATCGAAATAAAGTTGGATTAACACGTTGCCAAACAAACACTTGTTTTTATTCATTTATCCCGCATACATCAAACGACTGGAACCACCTTCCAGCAGGTATCGCAACTATACCCGATTATTTTCTTTTTCGACAATCTTTGTTTACATTTCTGTTTGATGAGCCAACATGAGTCATTTTATTTTGTTTATTTTGTTCGTAACAGATATTGCTTACAGCTTTTGCCAATCGCAGTGTATTTTTGATATTTGAATTTCTTGCCGCATGTTTTTTGTGTGTTTTTTTGTTTTGTCAGTTTGTTTTATTTTTGTTTGCTTTGCCCCTCCCCTCTACAATGCTTCGGCGCTTGAGGGTATGTACAATAAATAAATAAATAAATAAATATAAATAAATAAATAAAGAGTTCAGGGGAAGCTCCTCCCATTTCTTTCCGCTTTAAGCAGATCGAACGCCCCGGAAAGGAGGTCGCCTCCTCTCCAGCATTTGCTCTGCTTAAGTGGAAGGAGATGGGAGGAGCTCCCCTGGAACTCTTAACCGGTCCCGGTAATTCAGTATTTCCCTGAGTCTGTTTGGCCCTTACGGTCCTCATCTGTCGGCAACACACCATTACAGTTGCAAGAACGCTAATCATCACTTTCCTCGATCACGTGTCCGTCTTCACCTTTTTCTGGCGGCGTTGAATCCGCGTGCTTCCACCGTTCGCTTTGCTTCTCCGTCTTGGGGTCGTAATTATAGTATACGCCCCAAGACTGAGCCTTGGTGGTGAGGCGGTGAAAGAAGTCGTCGGTGTCGCCATGTGCAAATTATTCGGTATGTGCAAATCACTGGGATATAGTGAGAGAAATATTTTGAACGTGCCGAGACTTGGCCACACGTGTGCTTGTCCCGCAACGCAAACTTTTGCGATATTTTCTTTCTTTCTTTCTTTTTTTCCCGCGAACACAAACTTTACAAACACCCTATCGTCTTAAGAAATCGAAAGAAAAGCTTACAGTAATGGCATTGCGGTGGCGCTTGTTCTTAGATTTGTCAGTTGACAAACTCCACGGAAGAGCGTTGTTCGTAAGCAGTTTTTTCCTGTTGCCCTGCCTTAAAGAATGACATAAATACTTAACAGGTGATTAAAGTACTTAAGAAATACATATCTCCGTTAATATATCACTATGAACCATTATTTCGTCCTCCGACCCTCCTAAGTAAAAAAAAAAAAAAAATCTAATAGTTGAATACAAGTAAATTCTTCACCACATATCTTAGGAAATCCATAATACACTAAATAATAATTTATACGTAATATTCCCTTTTTTCAGAATAAACATCTTGAACACAAAGCCTCTGTGGCCGCCGTCCACCAGCTAGGGAGACACGAAGCCTCCTTTGCTCTCAAGCAAACCTAGTTATAGATATCTACAAAAAAAATTCTTTTCATAACTAAACGTCCGCACTGATTCTTTTCAGGTTCATTCCAATAACTGTGGCTTCGTATATCGTATCCCCTGTCTTTCTTTGCGGATTAGCTTTTAACTTAAAATTTTCTTTTTGATCATAATAGGCCCTATTTATTTATTTTTAATTTGTTTAAACCTGTTATACCGTTTGGTGGTGCAGGTAGAGAGACACATTTTCTTTTATTTATTTTAGCTCTCGCTTAGAAAAATGTAAAAATGTTGCCCTGCACGTGAGCAGGTACGGGCGGATAGTCTTCCTGGCACCACCGCTCCCACAGGCAACGGAGATGGACCTTTTGCGAACGACGTTCTTTTTATGCAATATTTGTTGTCGCCATAAGTATCACTTTTCATCGCAGGCACTGCGCATCGAACGTTCCACCGATCGCCGTGCCTCCGGTTTCGTTCCGTCGCTTCTTTCCAGATGGGCACCACGAAAAGGCGCCAGGCGTTCTGAAAGCTTGCCACCTGGCTTTGATCTTATAACGTTGACTGTTCGCCAATGGCCCTTGGCGTGTTTCATCATCATGCAAGTAGCGACAGGTGTGCCAATGCAGGAGGGACTTCCTCGTGCGCAATCAGTGGAAGAACATGGCGACGTAGCGATGAAATGCGTTGTCAAGACGCCTTGTTTTTCAGGAACTTACTCGTGACACGCCTCTCGTTCGTTCGAGTGAAAATACGTCGGGAACAGCCAGGGCCCAAAAAGGAAGTTTTGAGATCGTTCAGTCGAGCAATTTACGAACATGTTTCTTTCAACGGCTGCCTTCCGGTACGCTGGCTCTGGCGCCGATGTCAAAGTGGAACGGATGACAACAGCGAGTGCAGAAAACTCGAGAGTTTCCACGTAAAGGGCTACTCAGGCACACAAGCAGCCGCTGACCTTGGATCCACGGTTCAGGAGGTCCGCCAACCCTTTGTTCACGAGAGGCTCTCGTGTATAGGTCACAATGCAAAGATTGCAGAAAGAGGACATAAGAAAACGTGGCGTAGTTCCAGACCTTGCACCCCTCGAAGAGCAGAGAACAAGTACTAACACAAAAGAACAAGCGCAGAACTCAGGCAGCGTTGTGCCGCCGATGACGAGAAACAAAGGTTTGAAAGTACAGACGAAAAGCAACACAACAACAACAACAAAGGAGTGCTGAGGCAGAGGGAAGAGATCGAGTGAAACCAGACGCGGGGCACCCAAAGGCAGTGGGCCGGCAGTTTTATTTTACCTTTTGTTTTTAGAGGCGAGGCAATGTTAATACTCCGCTTTACCTCGAAATTGGTATTAAAACGGCGGAAAAAAAAAAGGCGAAGGACTAATGAGAGGAGAACATACACACAGCGTTGACTTACAACTGAAAATTTTACTTATGCACGGTACAGCAAGTAAACATAAAAAGAACCGGATAGACACAAAAAACAATCCACCCGATAACACACCGCTCCTTCATCATGCCGACACACGCCGTACACGTACTTTCCCGACTTCCTAATAAAATCAACCTCGTCACTCGCTAGGGTTATGTACGGAGCGCTTACACACATGCCCGCGTCAGAGTTAGCAATATAAATGGCCTCGTCAATTTCCCTGGCAGACTTGCTTCTGTGCCGCACTGCCGCGGTGAAATCCTAATATCGTGAAATATCAGAGAACATGTGCAGCGGGATGCATGGATGCTGGAGGGATGTTAACAGCTGTAGCCCTTTATCGGTGGGTAGCTTGCGCCACCTAGCCCAGAAATGAAGAATTAAAAGTATGATTTCTTTCCTTCGCCAATTTGCTTACCCTCTGCACTTTTACCCTCTGCAAGTATCACCAGGTGGTGTCGGATATCACCAGGTGGTGTGGGATATCACCAGGATGACCTTGGAGGGCTCGAGCAATGGAGAAAAAAAAATGAAAACTTCACTTTCCGCTTTTTCTTCCCGGCGAGGGAGTCGCCAAGTTGTCCTCTGGTCAAACCTAAAGTCACTGGACCTGGGAAAGTAGGGGCCATTGCCTTCGCACCTGCTAGCCGAACACAAACAAATACCAACATACAGACGACAAAATCTGTCAAGGTGATTGGCTCCTCGCTGTCGGTTGCCACGGTGATCGCCATTTTGGAACCCTTATAGACCTTTTCCGCAAGGGCGCTGCCGTCTTGAATTATCATCACTCCCAGTATGGGCGAAAACGTTGTTTTGCCGTCGCCACGCCAATGAAAGCATTTAGGATATAAGCGTAACCGTCACACATTCTCGTTTTGCCTCCCTCTATTTTTTACTATTTACAGATTGAAACGTTTTATTTATTTTTTTCGTCGCCCATACCGGATACGTTTATTAGGCGGCTGGGTACGGAGAGTACACGGAAAAGGTCTAATCGATGTCAGTCGGAGCATTGAGAATAAGGAGATCAAAGGATGTGTTAGCTTCGAATGGGTCATTAAAACCAGTAGCACCAAGATCTCTATGGAGCATCATCGTACTGAAACGCTCCTCGGCCAATATGAGCGTCTTTGGCACTGCATGTGCATGCGATAAACTTATCACTCACGCTTATTTCCCAGATCTCTTACAATTTTGTTGCTATTCTTGCGTGTTTCAACACAGTAAAATTATTGTTTTAATGCCTCTCAAGCACTGACGTTGCGTGTGATGGCGGTACGAAGATGTACGATATTACACGCGGCGTCGGTGGGGGCATTGAAAAATAATTTTACTGTCTGGAAACATGCAAGAAGACAACATAATTCTAAGAGATCTGGGCAACATAAGACGATAGACCAAAATTTCTGTCGTCTCGTCTTCCCCTTGGCATACCGCACACCGCGCATCCAGACCCTCATACTTTGTACCGATATGTCCTAGTCCTTAATACTCCTGTTCTAGCTTTGAACAAAATACGAGCTCCCCGTGAATTATCATACCAATGTTCCTTCCTTATTTCCTGTTTTCGTCCCCTGATACATAGTTAAAGCTGATTTTCCCTGCATTCTTTCCTCCCACATCTTTCTCTGCCTTCTTTTACTTCCTTTTTCACAGAGGTAGTCTGTTCTGCACCCGCACTGAACTGTTGGTATTTTAGTTTTAGTTTTCGTATTCGGTTTGTCTATTTAGTGTTCAAACTTTTCATCTACAGATGCTTATACACCTTTCTCGCCCATCGTGTATCCTCAATTGCAGTCCAGTCTTTGTGTTCAAATTTCAACTTACTGATCGCCTCTCTAGCCTCCAAAGATGCCCAGCCCATGTCTCCCTGCGCTCTGTCATTTGCGTATACTCCCATGCGCCCCCAGTGCCAGTCTGCTGACGCTCCTCTGCCGTGTCTCTAAGCTCGACTGGACCTCAGATTTCATCCATAATACCGCATTGCCAAAAGACAACCCGGCTCCATGACTCCTTTCCATATTCCCCTAGCAACTTCCTATCTATTGTAATTCCATAGTGCCCTATATGCTTCATCATTGCTGCATCCCTTTTTTCCTTTCTTTACTCTGTCTTCTCCTGTTCTCTCTAAGTATTGTTTTCTCTCATTCAACCATACTCCTAGGTATTTATACTTCTCTGCGTGTTCTACTAAAACGGCTTGAATTTTCAGCGGGTCCCCCTTCTCATCGCTATAAACCATTATTCCCGACTTGTCGCTACTGAATTTCAGGTCCAGAAAGTCTCCTTCCTCTCCACAAATCTTAATCAGCTCCTGTAACTTATCCCGGCTGTCCGCTAACAGTACAATGTCGTCTGCGTAGAAGATTCCTGGTATAGCTGTTTCCCATGTTATAACAACCTTATTATTGTGTAGACCCGTTGTAAAACCTAATCAAGTGTACATCTAAATCATGCTCTCAGCTGTACCCAGAGTTTTTCTAGTGACTCCATCGTCGTACGCCCCTTCAATGTCTAGAAATGCTATCCATAATGGTATTTTTCTCATCCGTGCCACCTTTATCATTGAGTGATGAATAAGTTATCATCTAATCTTCTGTCTCTTCAGGGCCGTTCTGCAACTGACCTTATATGTTTTCGGCCCATTCTTCCCTTCTTCTTGTTACTACCTGCATCGCCAGTCTGTGCAGGACCGAAGTTATACTGTTATTGGGCAGTGTAATGTTACACTCTAAAAAAAGAAAGGTGTATTCTTACACCCTTTGTCCCATATAGACACCCAAAAACCTCAGTTCATGACACTGACGTCGATCTGACAGTACCAATTTTCATGAGAGGCTTGATAGCCGTGTGTTCCAACTTATTAAAATAGTAAATGAACGTGTTACTGACTAAAAAAAAAAACAATAATCGGGGTTTTCTTGAATACTGCAAAAATATAATTATTCTCTTTTTGGTCTTTGATGCCTACTTTTTAGCTATTTAAAAAAAAGTTATATCGCAAACCGCTATCAAGCCCCTCGTAAGTGGAGGCTGTCGTTCGACTATGGTGCCGCTGGACGCCGATTTGAAGTTTTGGGGCGTAATATGCGGACGAAAAAGGGTCTAAGGTGATACCTTCTTCTTTTCTTTTGGTGCTATAGCTAATCATGTTTTCCTTACCGCCTTTTATAAAGCAATGTCTGCTTTGTCTCCAACCATTGGGCACCCTCCCCCATTATTATCTGATCAGCTGCCTGCCCCTCGGACTTTAATTTTCTCTTTGCTCCTAGTGTCTTGACTCAGACTCCTTCCTATGTCATCTGGGCCTGTCGCCGTTGCAGCAGGTACTTTACTTTCTGCTCTGCCCCATTCCCTCCTGGTCGTCTCAGTTGTCTCGCTAGTGTCCTCGTCTTGTGCCGTGTGGCTGTTTGTGCTCTGTCCAATCTCGTTCGGTTCAAGTTCTGCGAATGTTGCCTCGGATTGTTCGTCTAATAAATTCCCTTGCCTCCTCGCCATCTACACTTATCCCCTCTTGTGCGGCCAATGAACACTGGAACTCTTGTGTTTCTTTCCTGTGCATTAATGTGCTCCCAGAACCTTTTCCTATCATTTCTATCATTTTGATTTACTTCCATCATCCATCGCAATCCATCTCTACCAATCTTGGCCCGGATTAGAGCAGATGCTCCTCCTTTTCTTTGCTGGAACGTATTCCATTTCTGATGCTACCTCAGTGGACGTGTCCCCCTTTTCTTCGACTATCTCTGTTCCCTTGAGGCCTCTTGTCGCCCTGCTCTCGCCGCCTTAATTTCACTGACCCGCCAGCCTTTTTGGTGTGTTTCTTCCTCCTTCTTCCTCTTTGTTTGATTTTGCGCTTCTCTAACTCTCATTTAAAAGTGTTTACTAGATCGTCATATGTCCATTCTCTGTCCAGTTGTCTGGATACTATAGTCTCAATTCGTTCTGATACTTGTTATAGTTGGGCGTCGTTTTTCTCGTTCAAGAATTTGTGACTCTGGTTCTCCTGTACCAAACTTTATTTTAAGTCGCTTACGATCACTTCCTAAGTTTTTTCGCGCCTTCCTCGTCTATTTCCATGTGCCTAATCTGTTATACAATCTGATAGACATTAGACAGTAATCAATTGTTGAGTGCGAATTGTTTCTCTCCTACTTTATTTTTCCGTCGCATTTTTCTTGGGCGTTAGCCGTGGAACCGCTCAAGGTAAATGTCAGTGCAAGTTTACTTACGTGGAACCCTGCAGTGTGCATGCTTTATTGGCACTTTCTTTTGTTGGGGTGTGCGAATATCAAAATGTTCGAATACGAATCAAATATAAATAATTAAGAAAACTGACTGCAAACATCGAATCGGATCACGAATGTGCACGGAATGTAAAAAAAAAGCATCGCAGAATTCTAGTAGCAGCTTCCCTGTAGAATCTGTATATCCGCTGAAGTCTTCTAAGTGCGCATTCATATCTCTAAGATAACTATTTTCGGGTTAGTGCCGATTTCTGCAACATCTTTGGAGAAATTGGCACTAATCGGGAAATGGTTATCACAATGGACCGCAAGGTGGCCACACGGGGAGAAGCGCAAGGAAAGATAGTGTTCCCTCGCCCGGACACTATACTCCGTATCACTATAGTTGCGTGCAGTACAGGCGAAGCGCAACGCCAGGCGAGGGGAGTAAGAGCAATGTCTAGAAAGGCTGGAGAAGGAGGAGAGAGCAACCTTCTCCTCTCCAACGTTCCTAGTGTTCTCCCTTTCTCCCCTCGCCCTCCCTTGCCCTCCTTTCCCGTCCCGCCTTCCTATACTTCGTTTCACCTTATGTTGTACCGCAGCGAAGGCTAGAAGCACGAGGCTCATAGCGTTGGCAGCCGCTCTTCTGTAAGTCACGAGAGCTTGTGCAGCCGAGATGTACTCCAGAGCAAGGAGCTCGCGCTTGTAGCCTTTCCTGCGGTACATCGTAAGGTGAAACAGAGTATAGTGTTCGCCCTCTTCTCCCTTCGCATTGCGTTGCCTTCGCCTGCACTGCACACAACTAGTGACACGGAGTACAGAGAGTTTTAGGGAACCGCTTTTGCAAATACGATACGGTACGATGGGCCCTCCGGTACGAACTGCTCATATGCTACCGCATAGGACTCGCAGTCGCACATGCGCAGTGCGTTCCGGAGGACCCATCGTCACCGTATCGTATTTGCAAAAGCGGTTCCTAAACCTCCCCGTCTGTCCAACGTACACCTTATGATGGACCGCAGAGGACGCTAGGAGTCAGCGAAGCGTAGACACGCGATATGTCACGGTCCTTCGTAAGGTTAAACAGAGTATGGAAGGATTCCTCTGGACCGTGCAGTCGCGGTCTCGTCTTCATCGGATCGTTGCTTTCAAAATATTTCTATTGTTTTAGAGCGCAGCTCTTAGGCGCCCATTTCCGGCTTGAGCGGTGTCGCCGTCGCCGTCGGCGTAACCGCCTGAGGTCGCGTGACCCCCTCGAGGTCACGTGGTCCCCCAGGTCACGTGACCCCCGAGGTCATGTAATGATGATGGCGATGCGGATGCCGATGACGTCATCAGTGATGATGACGATGCGGATACCGATGACGTCATCAGTGACGTCACTGATGACGTCATCGGCATCCGCATCGTCATCATCATTGACGACGTCATCAGTGACGTCACGTGACCCCCCCTGAGGCCACGTGACCCCCCTCCGCCCCCCCCCCCCGAGGTCACTGACCCCCCCCCGTACCCTTTCCTCCTCCTCCTTAAGAGCTGCACTCTACTTCGGCGTTACAGGGAGTTGTAAACGGCTTTCACTTTTTGTTTTGTTTTTTGTCTCAACTTTATAGTGAGACAGACCTCGCGAGAGAGAGAGAGAGAGGAGAAACGCGAGCGAGATTCGTCCTGCAGTCATGTATATTCGCTAAATCTTGGCGCCAAAATTGCCACGCCATTTTTGTCCAATAATTAATAGAAAATAAGCAAAAAGAAAAAAAAACGAGGACAGAGACGAGAGGCACGCAGGACAGGGCGTAACTTGCAACTAAATTTTCATAGAACACACATTTAAAAAGGTTAAAACCGCACATGCGCACAGAGGATACATTTAGATTTTACACTGCAATAGATGTATGCCAACCGGAGTTCCATCGAACTAATGTTGCGGGAAGATTCAGAACGCAACTGGAACGTGAAATACATGCGGCCTTCATGATAAGGGCCCATGGTTCGAATATTTGTATCAGTGCTCCCTCTATCGCCCTCTCTGATAATGAGCATGCTTTCATCAGTCAAGCTTCAAATTTAGCTTCAGGAACCCACCAGTGACCTCTGGCTTCCGTTTTTTCTCTTTAAATCTAAATCTGTCCTCTGTGCGCATGTGCGGTTTTAACTTTTTTTATGTGTGTGTTCTATTAAAATTTAGTTGCCAGTTCCGCCCTGTCTTGTGTGCCTCTCTTCTCTGTCCTCGCAGTGCAAAAAGAAAGCTTCGAAAGGAACGCGAATGTCTTTCCACCGGTAAGTACGTGGATTGGTCCTTAGTTCGACCGTGAAATCTAGTGAATTAGACGTAAAGCTAGTTGGTAACCATGTGAAGGACTCCAAAAGTCTGCCTCCATGCTCCGCCGCTTGCGGCAGCCAGAATGCATGGGAAAATGGCGGAACTTTTCTTCAGAGTTAGTATATATGAAATCCATGCGTTGTGTGTAGGGGTGTCGCGAATTTTGTCGAACCGGGTTTTTAAGTCGAACTTTGGGGTCGACTGGTTCGAACAGGTTCGACGAACCATCGACCTTTTGACCAGATTCGACCGGTTCGACTTTGTGGACAGTACGTGGCCAGACCTTTATACAAGCATGTCTAGGTTTGGAGATTTTTATTTTTATTTTTTATGCAAAGTGGTATTTTAATTTTATGAACAGTTGCACTTAAAAGAAACTAATTCTAATCACTGAAAAAGTTAACTTAATTTTTGTACACTGTATTAACTGAAATAACCAATCAGTGGTGCCGTTAATTCATCCTTAGCCATCACCATCCAATCCGAAGCTAACTGGGCAGCCTGTCGGGCATGCGCGTAGCAGTCGAACATGAGTCGAACTTTTCACAAGAAGTTCGAAGAAGTCGAACCTGGCCGAACTCGAACCTCGACCGGTTCAGCGCCCACAGTGATGTGGGCTGCAGAGGCCTTGTCAAGTCAAAACTGTTTTGACTTTTTGCCTCTGCAGCCCACATCACTATCTGATGATGATGTAAATAAAAATAATTGATTGATTGATTGATATCCCTAGTTGTGTGCCGCCGAACCAAAGGCTCGGCTGGGGTACAGCTGGGGCCTTGGCTGGGGCAGCGGACAAACCGACCGCCATCTTCTTTTTTTACCCGTGCCGTGAACGGTGCTGGCTGCGTTGCGGCGACGACTCCAGCGGTCGGAGTGGGAGAAAGGAACGAGAAGCACCTCCCAAAGTCTCAAACGACTCGCGCGCGCATGCGCAGTGGCGTCGCCGAAGCGTTTGAGGACGAACCGTTCGTGCGGAAACGACCCGCTAAGACTCCCTATTAGAGAGTTTTAGGGGACCGTTTTAATGCGAAAGCATTACGGAGTTTTAACGAGTCGTTTTTCGAGCCCCCGGTTCCGAAATCACGAACGGTGCAGCTGGTCCGTTCCGTGAAACCGTACGTGAAATTTGACATATTTTAGCAAATCGTGAAACAGGCGCAACCGTGTAAACAATGATGATGATTGTACCGACTAACGAGAATAATCCCTGGAGAAAGGGAACAAGAGGGACAAAGGACAAACACAAATCTCCAAACACAGCTAGGTGACTGGTGCGCGACCGAAAAAATCCGCCTGGTCGGGGTATCGAACCCGGGAGCTCTCCATTTCCAGTGGAGCGCTCTACCAACTGAGCTAACCAGGGGTTAGACGTCAGTAGAGCAAACGGGTTTTATCAGCTGCCACCAGTCTAACAGCAACAAGGAGCGGATTGCAATTTATGGTTACCCGGACCAGGCGTCCAAGGTCAGCGTGCCCAGAGGAGCACGCGCGCTGACCGGCGACGAAAAGCACGCAGCAGACGAAACAAGGCAGCGGACGAGCGGCTTGATGCTTTCGCATTCACAACTCATAAGAAGTGCTTAGGTGTACCTCTAGCTTTTTGCACGTCCGATACGGTATACGATGGGCCCTCCGGTACGCACTGCGCATATGCGAGTCTTCTGTGGTAGCGCATGCGCAGTTCGTGCCGGAGGGCTCATCGAGCCTTATCGGATGTACAAAAAGGGTTCTCTAACCATGGCTACGTTCCATATCTACTGTAATGGTTCACATGGCAGCACAATAGAGCAACGCTGGGAAGCAGGGAAGATTTTCGAAGGCAAAAGTACAAGACGGCGAGATTGAAAATCTTTGAAACGCGGCGGGGGCGGGGGGCGAGTACCCCCCCCCTTCCCCCAACGATGCTGCCCCCCCCTTTTCCCGAGCTCTTCGGGAGATAAATAAAAATTTATATGTGCGCCCTGGTGCCCGCACATTTGGCGCCCAGTGGATAAATAAAATTTATCCACTCACCAGCTTTGGTCACTAAGTGACCAGAGCTGGTGAGTGGATAAATGTTTCGAACTATTCGCGCAGTCCTGTTCGAAGACCCTACGTAGTATTAGCAAATACGATAAAGGCTGGTGCTGGGAATTCCTTCGAAAGCCATTGGAAGTAGTTGCGAATGACGACAGTGGCACCTCTAGCGGACCTGCAGCATACGGAAGTAGACGACATAATACGGTTTGTAAGCCCCATTTTGTTTTTCGCAAACGTTAAAAACAATTCCTTACGGTCAGTCAGTGCGCTTCAGTGTTGGGTAAAGTACATCTAAAAGGTACTTCAAGTAAAGTACAAAGTAAATGAGATGTGATGTACTTTAAGTAAAGTAGCAAGTACACTGGGTGCAAGGTATACTTGAAGTAAAGTACTATAAATACAATGTACTTTCAAAGTAAAGTTCAAGTTTTTTAGCACAATCTTTCATGATGTCCTTTAATTCCCCTAGACAGTGATTTTTGACTGGTCATTGCCCAGGGGTAATCAGGGGTGCATGCGGTGGTGTAACTAGATGTGACGGCGCCCATGGCAAATGAAATTTCGCGCCCCTCGCGTAGCCCCGCTGCCATTTTTTTTTCATAGGGCACATGTTAGGTGGACTCGGCTCGGCGCCCCCTCCCAAGTGGCGCCCGGGGCACTTGTACCCCCCTGCCCCCCCTCCCCCCCCCCCTAGTTACGCCACTGAGTGCATGACCTATTTTCAGACAAAGCAGCGAATATTTGATAAAGTCAAGTGGCCACAGGGTAGTTATTTTCAGGAATGGAGCCAAATTCAGAAGTCCCTCTTCTGAATTTGGCGCCGCTTGTACCAGGAGAGAGCATGACGTCAGCCCCGTAGCTTCCGCAAGCAATCCTCTCAAAAAGGACTGTCCTCTCTTTAATGAAAAAAAAAAACAGTGAGTGTGAAAGTGAGCTGGTGATATTAAATCATAATGTGACAGCTGAGATTGCGGTGCGAAAAAATTAACGAACTTTCAAGTCGAAGGAAAAGAAAAAAGAGAATGTCTCAAAACATTGTGACGTTCTCCTCTGTTGTCTTTTTCTTCGACTTGAAACTTTAATTGTTCCGCACCACAGTTTCAAGTGCTAGATTATGACTAATTTTGCTCTCCTAATATTTTAAACCTCCTCGCTTGCGCTGACCGACCGAGAAGTAGCCAGAGTTCAAAAAGCTACGGGGAAGCCGCCCCAGAACAAGCGGAGCGATGCATCGTCTGCTCACGTCTCTGGTGAGAGTAGAATATTCCTCCCAGTATTTCTTCGGAGTTGACAAAGCATCATTTCGTGATACAAATTAAACAAAACCAAACTTGGAAAATGTACTTTGAGATAGGAAATTGTGCTTTCCTCGGAAAGTACCAGAAAAAAAAATACTTTAAGTAAAGTACAAGTACATACTCAGATAATGTACTTCAAGTAAAGTACAAGTTTCCTAAACTTACTTGAAGTAGTACTTCAAGTACAATGTGCTGGAAGTACTTCCCAACACTGGTGCGCTTGAACTACGGTATTCACTGATCACAACTGCAGTGACAGCTAAATTATAGGGTCACAAAAGCAGACATTTGTTGAGGTATTATGCCGTCAGCATGCTTATCCTACGTTATCCAGTTGATTATTTGAGACGTTTGTCTGTCCCCTTATTTCTGTGACTTCTTACACTTTTTCTTTCAAGTTTCCTTCCCAGTTTTAGGATTTTAACATCATGATTACACACGTTTGGGACGTCTCTTTCAAGAGACGTCCCAAACACTCTGTGTGTGTATACCTTCTCTGTCCGTGTCTTTTTTGCGCTGTTTTTACCCTTTTAAAATGTAACACCAGCTAGCCCAGCTCACTACTGAGTTCCAAATACAGTCGTCAGAGTAAAGTAAAACGCTGCTCTAGAGGCACATACGGCTTCACACACATTGCACTCGCAAAACATATCCACGCGGTGTCGATTCTTGATAGGTATCCAAGCGTGCGAAGGCACAGAGACGCAGCACTTCGGCGTGCCAAGGAAGCTTTGATCTCGCCGCGAGACCGGCGAAACTTGCTTTCGACGAGTTGTGCTTTTTCCCGCGGCGCTGCGTTTGCGTAAAACTTTCGACGTGTTCTCAAAGACAAGCTTCACCGTTTTCACAGGGGTTTAAAAAACTTTTTTGGCGAATGACGACGAACGAGTAGAAAACGTGCTTCAGCACGCTGCCGCCAGCCTCTGCAACGGTCGCAAAAACACGATTTCACTACATGCAAGATGGCCGCTCCGGTCGCACTTGCGCTGCAGCGACCAAGCGGGGATGCGCGATCCAGCAAATTGTCATAGAGATCCATCGTTGTAGAGATCACTGATCCAATCCAATCATATGCAACCACGAAAGGGAAACTTAGAGCCACTAAATAAGCTACGCTTCAGAGTAACGACACTTGGCCATATTGTGGCTTGAAATCATGGTTGCCAGTTATCTGAAGCGTTATCTGAAATCACAGGAAACGCTTTTCCGTCCTCCACAAAAGTTTAAACAGTCCGCGACAGAGAAAAGCCATATTACATGACCTTCCTAACACCGAATCAAATGCTGAGGAAGTCGCACTTTTGAATCATGACGATCTGCAGTTGCGTCTGCTCTGCACAAGCCCCAATATGGCGGCGCCCACAACAATGTCGGGGAACGGAGTGCCGATACTCTACGCGCAGCCCATTTAGTGGCTCTAGGGAAACTATAGAACATGTAATTTTAAAGGATACATGAAAAGAAAAAAAACTTTTTTTTAAACAGCCGGGTTGGGAAAAGGAAGTTATAAAACGAATTTACAACGAAAAATAAATTTTTTTAGAGCTATATTTACGGCGCTCTACGAATTTAGAAGTTGGCGCCCACGGGCGCCGCGGAAAAGTGGCCCATATTTATCACGTGACTGGTTTGTGTGAATGTTGTCAAGAGACTCCCAACTTCGCCGGTGTTGTAAACCGGCTCTGAGGTAAACGAGAGTAAAGTTAACTTTTCCCCTCTGCCTGCGAGCAAGTTGGGCCGTTGGGTTTCGCGCGCGCGACTCGCGTCTGGCTTTTTAGCACATAACCCACGAGGTACAGCACATAACCCACAAAACATAGCAAAAAATAAACCACAAAAAGCAAATGTAAAAAAAAAAATATTGAATACGTAAGGTCAAACGTCTCGCCGCTGGTTTCCATTGCCAACGTCAGTGACAGACAGAGCTCGACTTCGAAGCCAAAGTGGCCAAAGCACCATCAACGACTAAGCACGCGCGCCTCGTGTTCGATGGTGCTTCGTGGTTATCAGGGGTCCTGTCGAGGTTACCAGGATGGGATCGTTACTGCAGAAAGCCCCGTGCACTGAGAGTTTTGCTGCAGAATACTTGCATGGCATTTATATCTGAGCGTGCTTCAGTCGGGTGCATCATGGAGCCACCAGCTGCACTTTTTGCTCTGTGAACCGCGGGCCTTTATGCCCCGATTGTGACACTGCATGCTAGTACACCACACTGGAGAAACGTAAAAGGAAACTCCTGGGAGGCATCAGGGTACCAGCCAACATTTCACTGAAAGACTTTGGTTTAGGTCTTCGGGTTTAGCGTTCTTCCTACCAGCATCTAACTGCATGTTATCTATTTGGACACTATATAAATGGAGATCACATGGTATAAAGTACAGATGAGTTTGAGGAGGGACATCAGAATGAGGTGCATGGCTTTGTTGGAGGTTTCTGGCACTGCCTTCCTGAACCACCCAAAAGTAGTATGTTGCTGCAGTCATTTTTGCTGTTAATGGTTTGTGAAAACGTTAGTTTTATGATTATATGGCTTTGGGTTTTCAACGTTCCTTCTGGCTGGAGTTGGCATAATTAATTGGCATCTGTACACACAACCTATGCCACTATGAAAATGAAATAATTTATTGGTGCCCATTCTGTATTGGTGTTACTGCTGGGAATATACTGGATGTGCAAAGTATGTGAACAAGTAAACGGTAGTACACAACACCAGCAAACGGACTGTACAGTACCGAAAATTGATCGTTTACATTATTTGACCTGGTCAGCTTCCATGACCTATGTATGACCTTAACACAAAATCCATTTGCTGGATAGCTGCATATCTCCACTTGTCAGCCAAAATGATATTGGACATATATTAACCAGAAACCCTAAATATGGTGTAACTAGAATGGATACTACAGAACTGCTCAAACAGACACGGTTAGTTCAGAAGAGCTCAGAAAACTACCTTTTACAATCTCCTGTTGTTGCTGTTTTGTTTTTGCTTGGTTGATTGTTGGCTGAACTGCACCAAAAACATTGTAGGGGCCAGGGGCCTCATCAGGCTTCATGACATTTTGCCTCTGCCATCTTCCAGTCATATGCCCAGGAAAGAATTCAATAACCTGAACTTAAATATGTAGTTTAGAAAGCTGCTGCATCATCTGACAGTGCTCCAAGTAGTAGTTTGGAATTAACATAAAATTTTCTTGCTTTCACATCAATGAGTCATTTGAATGCAAATGCAAACAGTATGCTTTTACCTTTAACCCCAACGATAGAGCCAGAAAAAGGTATGACACGCTACAAGTATAGAAACATTATTCTAGGCCATTTCCTAGAATAATGGTGGCATTAAAAATGACTATTCTTGGTTAGGGATCTAGGGAAGTTCAATGAGATATTTTTACAGTATTTGGTTACTAGATGACAAAATCAATATTAGCAGATGTCATCATCTGCTATCTTGAATTTGTAATGCCAAGCAGAGAGATTTTGGCATCTGTGACCAAGTAGTGTTTTCTGCCTCTGCACCTTATCTCCGTGTGGTTAATTTATGTGAAGCACTCGCCTGGGCCTCACAGCATTGTGGCTTTGGTTGTTTCTTATATGGTAGTTTTGACTCACGTTTGCCGCATGAATTATTATTTCTTCGTTCAGTGTGAATGAGGTTTTCTCTTTGCGTTTTTGTAGGATATGAGCGGCGTCGAACGAACTCGGCACGCTGCCACGGCCACCTACTGTACGGTGTTGGATCAAAATGGCGACTGCGTATTTGGGGTCGGCGACATGGCGATCCATGAAGAAATTGACGTGAAGCAAGTATGCGCTGTCCTCTCTTTTTGTCGATTTGATTGTCCATGTTTAATAGAACAGGCTAATTTTATGGGCTGTTATTCTGCACAACTTGCATAGATAAGAAACTTAACTGGGTCTAGGCTCTCACCCAACTAAGCACGAGAACATCCTTTTATTACAGATATGTGGAAAAATACTCTTTCGACAGGCACACACCAGTTCGCATACAAAGTGAGGTTGTCGTATTGGTCAGGTCAGACTAGTATTATACAAAGTGAGGTTGTCGTATTGGTCAGGTCAGGTTGGAGTAATAACTGAATGAGCTGGCATGTTTGAAATGCACCTCTTTTCCTAAAGGCATGGGCTGAACTGAAGCTAAGATTGCACTTCTGTGTTATGTTTGTATTTTTATGCACCACTATGACATCCCTTCCTTACTTAGACCGTTTCTGTGTGATATAACAATGCTATCGAAAGTGGCAATGAAACCTGAGACTCATTGCTCATATTATTGTTTGCTTCAGAAACATGTCCATTTCAGAAGCACTTTCGAATATATATCAGATTGAGTCGCACATTACTTCTGCTCTGTAATGAACCAGCAGGCTTCCGCTTCTATGCTTAAACTTTCCTCTACCTTAAAACGTCTTCCACATTTCTTTGGATACCTCACAAAAGTTATGAGCTCCAGCTCGTGCTCAGAGCTCCTTGAGAAGTGCAAACTTGGATCAGCCACGAGCTGTACTCGCCGTCCTTCCTCCCCATCCTGTTAGTACCGCCACAGTAGTGAGTTGCCTGTTGGCAACAGGTGACAGTTCTTTATGCCCTAACGGCTTGTGAGCAGTGTCATTCACAACACACATGGTTTTATAATGCTACTCTTTGCATTTTCAATCGTGTGTTACTGTGGCTATATGTTGACGGTCCGTTTCAGAAGTTGGGGGTCTCAAAGAGGCCTCCTGCACTTTCTGTTGGGCAGGTCAGCAGCAGACGGTTACAACGGACAGCACCAATCCCACGCGTACTGCTGAAATTACCTATACGGTGGTGGGCTAGCCAGGCTTATCTCTTATAGACAGTTAAAGGTTTGGCATGAACTAAACCGGCTCATGCGAAACTGATTTTGTTTTTCTCCGAAGAAGCACTGAGGAGTCTTGAGTGTGCATGGCCGAGACCGTCCGGTTTCAGAATGCCTCAGCCAACTCCTTGTTCTGTCTCGACCAGATCCAGAGAAATGAGCGCCATATCCTGAGTGCCCCAATGGTCATCTTGGACGGAAACCTCCCCGTCGACACAATCAGCTACACCCTGGGAATGTGCCGCGACCGGAAGATCCCTGGTGAGCCGTCCCGCACTGTGCTTCCACTCTCTATAGCAGGGGTCTCAAACATGTGTCCTGCAACTTTCTGAGATGCAGCCCGCAAGTGTCCCGCGGCTGCAAACCGCCTTTTTCATGCCTCGAGCGCCACATGCACCATAAATAATAGCTTTATATTGTAGATTCATTTCCGCTCAAAAGAAGCTCCACACATTTTGCACAATTCTGTTTATTTTATACCAAGTATTGCTTTGTCTAAATATTCGCTTCTCACTTTCTTATGTAAATCAACCGGAATGGCAATACCCCTACTGGATATACAAGTGCGAGCTCTTTGCTCAAAGAGGCAGCTCGGCTGCACGAACTCATGCACAGCAGAAGCAGTGGCCAAAGATAAAGCTACCAGCTCGGGCTTCTAGCTGTCGGACAATACCTTTAAAATAAAATATTTTCTTATAATGCTGCTATAAAAAGTTGTCAGAAAAGCAAAAACTGCCGCATGATAAGATATTTTTCTATGCCTGTTGAGCCTAGTGAATTGTGCGACAGGGCAAGGATGGTGTGCTTGATCTCGTTCTATTGAAAACTGTCGGTACTGCAGTATGGTGATGCTTTAAATCTTTATTATAACATCAGGCAAGGGCCCAAAGTAGTCGTATGTGCAAATAAAAGCTAAAGAGGGCACAATGATGAACTTACAAAAAGCAGTAGCATAAGGTTCCCTGTCTAAGAAATCTCTGGAGTGTCGCTGGAACGTGGCTGGGACAGTCAGCTGACTTGCAACAGGAAACACCAATGCTGTTTATTTTTTTGTCCCAAAATAGCAAAATATTGCCCACCCCCTCTGTTGGCCCTCGTCCTTACGGAGGTGGGCTATCTGCCCCCCCCCCCCCCCCCCTTCGAATGAGTTGGGAGACCCCTGCTCTATAGTCACCGACGAGGTTAGAATGGCGGGGAGGAGCTCGAGTTGTCCCGCCTCCAGTGCAAGCTCCCTACTTCTTGACAATGCTTCAACGCCTCATGCACCTCACGTGTGCAGCCAAAGCACGGCGGAAGGCATGTAGAAGGCAAGCGTGCCAGAGACCGGGCGTTTGAAATGGATCGAGCAGTTCCAAAACATGGCATGCCTAGTCCCTTTCAAGCACTATACTCACCGACATGTAGCAGAGCTGCCTGAGAGGGCCAATCAGTTCAAAATCTGTAGCTAAAGTTTCCGAACATTGCATCTCGATAGCAGCAAAAAGACTAGGGACATCAAAACGGGAACATAAAAATGTAGGTTCAGAACGCTGTGCAAGTTTTTCTTTGTAGATGTGATTCCTCGAAATCTCGCTCGTGTTCGGCATAATAAGTGGTTCATACTTGATAATTTGCATGAGCCTAATAAAGGGACTTATTCTATTGACCTACGAAATGAGCGGGAATAAGAAAAACTGGTTCTTCGGTTTATGTTAGTGATACATTGTCACCACGAGTGAAAAGGTGGTATGTGTCGAAATAGAGAAACAGATTCTGCAGTAATCGCACTGCCAATTTACATGTGGTGCTTCGAGTAGTAGTTGCTGGGACTGAGACAAAAGCACTACATCTGTTTCTGCCAATTTTGTAGCATAAACTCCACAACAGTATATGTACGTTTAATATAGGCGCAGTGTTGGGTAAAGAACATCTAAAAAAGTACTTGAAGTACAAAGTAAATGGGAGGTGATGTACTTTAAGTAAAGTAGTAAGTACACCAGGTGCAGTGTACTTGAAGTATAGTACTATAAATATTATGTACTTTCAAAGTAAGTATAAGTACATTTTAACTCAATCTTTCATGATGCCCTTTTATTACCATTTACAGTGATTTTTTTTTTACATTTACAGTGATTTTTTTTGAAGTACAAGTACATGCTCAGAGAATGTACAAGTAAAGTACAAGTTTTCCAAACCTTTATGTACAATGTATTTAGAGTACTTCCCAACACTGGGTAGGCGATAACTAGAATTTAGCCATACCTAATACGAAAGGGTCGGTGTGCAATGACCCCATTATGCACAACATACAATGCTTAGTAAGTAAATGGCTACACTTAGACACTTTCATCTGCAGTCACTTGTACAGTGGGTGCTGTTCCCTGCTGTAGCTGGGACTAGAAAATTCTTTGGAGCACACACCTTTAGAGCTAAATTGTTTACCCTGAAATTTAAGCTGGCAATGTGAAGGCTTTATAGTGTCGGCGGAAAAGTCTCTCAGCTGCCCCGCCGCCAGTGCGACAGAGGGCAATAAGCGGGTGGTGGAGGACGGGCATCTAAAGGAGACACCCTGCTGCAGTTCTCATTTTGTCTATTAGTAGATATGATCAAGGCACATGTATGAATATTTCCATAAAAACAAGGTGTTACAGTGAATAAATTTGTGCTGTAACACCTTGCACCTTGCGAACGACTCGCTTTTGCAAACAAAAGCTGAATCGCTCGCGCTTTTGTTCACTCTGGCAACTACCAGTAGTCCAAGCACGAGATACAGATACTTTTAACTTTGCATTCCACAACACACTTGGCTTCAGGCTTGCCTTTTCACACATAAAGTGGGCAACATAGTTGTTCGACCAGTTCATAGTTTTTTTGTTTCTCGCTAGTGCCATTTATTGTGTACGCTGTCATTTTGTCACTACGTGCGATTATTTAGGTATCTCGCTACAGAATTGACGCTGATGCAGTTGACAGCAATATGTAGAAAAAGAGATTTTTATTATTTTTCCTCCATGTAAAAAAAAATGAATACATTTCCAGCAACAAGTAGCTGACTTCAGTACATAGCTTCGGTGCGGTGCAAACACTGTCACAGGGTAGGTTGAAAAGTAGTACAAAACTGTAGCAAAACAGTTTGTCAGTCTATATCATATTGCTTCCTCAGAAACACAAGTGTCCATGTCCAGGCAAGCTTTTAAAATGGTGACAAATTCACACAGGCATTTCACACACTCACACACAAGTTTCATTACAAAAGCTGGACAGTTTGGAAGATAAACCGGGGGAAAAGCTATTTTATCCGCGCAGTCTCTAAGGCCACAGATCTCGCTTGTTTTAAGTTGAGGGAACCGTCGACTTTCCTCGCGGTTTCTGGAAATAGCTTAGGCGTAGAAGGCGTGCGGATCACAGGGTATAAACGCTGATCCTGTAAAAAGGCCCCTAGCTGCAAAAATGGACAGGCATGGCTGTGGGCACCGTTGGCCGCGGTAGACTAGAGCTTGTGGTATGCAGGCCAGCTGCTGCACTAGTACTACAATGTGTGTGCTTCACGTGAAAATGCGGGTGATTGGCAGGAGCACTTCTGGGGAGGCCGGTGCCGCTGCGTAGCCTCTTGTCAGACCGTCGGAACTCTGCGAACGAACAAAGGCGTTCGGCTCCCCGAGCTTTCGACAGTCAAGGTTACGCCCGCAGATCGGGGCTAGGTTAGTTGTGCGTGGGATCGAGCGCTCAGAGTTTGTGTCGGCCACTCTCGAAGCACGTGTCACACTTTTTCTCGAAAGCCAAGCACTGCTGGGAGTTTGAGAAGCCTGTGCATAGGTGATGGCAAAGATTTTCTATGTTTCAACAAAATTAGAATCTATTGGTAGATTAAGGCAGCGGTTACGACTCCACCAAAACCCGTGCTTGTTAGGTGTGTCAGTGAAGACTGGCTATCAACGGTTTCTCGACTTTCCCTCGACACCCTTGGTGACTGTAGGCCACACGTTGTCAAACTTTTCTGTCTCGAGGCACGCCTCTTGAATGGCAGCCGAGAAACCCCTTTGTCCCAGCATCAATGTTGTAAAGCGCCGCAGAAGCCTAGAGAACTCGTAAAGAGTAACTCACACACTAGGGAATGCTTTCCGCGTAGCTATGCATCGATGGGGCATATATTTTAGAAAAGCGGTTACACTGGGAGGAAAATTACTTGGGGATGATCGGGAAACTTTTGTAGCTGAGGAACCCCTAAGGTTCCTCAGCGAGAAACCCCAAACCATGCTTGGGGTTCCTCCCGAGCGCTTGGGGTTCAACGCCCGAGGAGGGACCCAGAACCCACGCAGTAGGCGATGGAGCTTTCGCAGCCGCGGTTAACTAGAAACAGGTTATTGGTCAAGGCAGGGCTTTCAAGCATTAGTTGTGGTTAGTGACGGAGTGCGTGCTGTGAGGAAGACTGTTTGAACTCACGGGTCTGTGAGGGGGAGGGTGTGGGCCCCTGATGCGAAATCGCGCTTTTGACCCCGGACTCAGACGGACGTCCCGTCGGCGGGAAAGAGGTAAAGGCGCGCCGCCGGTTCTGTCGTGCCGCTCATCAGCCTTGACAAAGACAAAGAGAGAAAAAAACCGGGGGTCAGTTATCGTGGCAACTCTCTCTCACCCTTTTCAAAGAGTGCGCTATCCACTGCCAGTTGGGCCTCGTGTTCACTTGCGTAAAGAAGTGGCTTCCTTTGCGCAATTACATTTCCACTCTGCGGCTGTGTCCCTCACTTGTATTCTCCATCTCTTCCTTTGTTAGGCTCGTTAGAGCTAGTGGCAAGACTGCCTCGCTTGCTAGTCTTACAAACAGTCGATACTCTGACACCGAGTTGCATTGATTTTCTTTACAACAATCTTGATAGAATCGACCCAAAGGGCTCACCGATACACCATCCGTCCCGACACATTCTATAGAAACAGTCGTTACAGGACTATACTATGTTTCCGGGAGCGAATCCATTCTCGTCCCTCCCATTCCCCGTTAGGTCAGTGGATGGCAAGATTTCAGATGGAACTTAATGCGGCTGATGTTGTTATCCAAACTATTTACACGTGTACATGAACATTCATCCAGAATATTCTACGAATGTGGCAGTTGAAGGCTGAGACCTTGACCTTTGCAATATCGTTTGGAGCTGGGCTGCCGTTTTGTCTCGTAAAAATGTAGGCACCCGCGAGGTTAGACAGCTTTAGTGGTGTGACGATGGTGTTTGTTCAAGAAGCTGTCAAACTGGCAAACACGCAACGGGCAGATGGCTACTCGGGAGGCAGCGGCTGTTTGGGTTCGACCCCCAGTAAAGAGGGAGTTGTGTTTCCGCTCGTCCCAGGTCTGCATTGGAGGAAAGGAGGAAAGAGGAGAGGAGGAAGAGAGAAATAGATGCAGAAGGTTAGTGGAAAGTATGGGTAGCAAGAAGTATCAGGTTTATTTTGTTAGCATTGCAAGATGTGTTCATGCCACAGTCATTGCAGAGCCTAAAACCACAGGGCATCTTTCTCGGTTGGTTTAGCTCCAGTGCAAGCTCCCCTGCTTTCGATGGCGCTTCAGTTGCTGGTGTGTATTAAAGGATCATGTGATGTCAAAGCACCATGGAAGGCTGTGAGCTGATGCTGGAGGTGGGACATTTGAAAGAGACACACTGTTTTTGTAGACTTGTTGGAGACTAGCAGCAGGATTAGAGAAGCATTGCAACAAAGGGCAGGAAGTAAAGCGAAGCAAAAAGTTGTGTCAGTCCAACATCCTTAAAGCTTAGCAGTGTTGAGAGCGGTGGTGCCATAGGGAAGGGGTTTAACATCATCGGAACTTTGGAAACAGCCTTCATTGGAGGGTGCAGAACTTGACTCTGTGATGCTAATATGAATACATGGCATATGACTGTGCTAATATGAATACATCGGCTGATATGCTGCACGACTTGGCATCACCAGTGGATTGTATGTAAAGAAGATCGCAGTAGCAAAGAGGCTCAGCAAGTTGTATGCATTAAGGGGTGAGGGACACCACATGGCACATGGACACTTCTGGCATACATTGCACATTTCGTGACATGACTGGTGCTCGTACCAACAGACTGCTTTGTACTGTGCTGAATAAATGTATAACTAAAAAAAAAAAAAAGCAGTGCTAGAAGTTTGTATAAAAGTTTACAAAAGCTGCACGACAAATGTTTTGGAACACTATTAAAGAAGTTTGATCAATGATGACAGTCCTGAAGCACGCATACAAAAATGGCAGTGGGGCAACTTGCAGTGGCAGTTCAGTGTGCCGACTTTTATGTCTGGGCTATAAAAATCTTGTTTTATGTAATGTATGTCAGTCTTGAACAGCGATATTTCACTTTGCATGCATACCAGGAACATCCAGTTGCTATACTGAAGTATATTGAAAGTGCTGTATGAATTTCAGTAAGCATTAGCCAAGTAAACACAGCACCTCCAGTCTCTCCCTTCGTCAACTCTTTTTCGGCTTTGTGCGAGGCACACTATTCGTGTATCGAAAACTTGCGAGAACTTGGAAAGTTATAAAGCAGGACTGAGGAACTATGTGGATAACAATTTGTAGAAGAGAACTTCTTGGCAAGTCTTAAAGGAACACAACCAAGGATATGCACATTCTCATCAAACTTTTCTTGGTTATGAAGAAAAAATATAATAAAGTGTACAAATCTCTGAACATTATAAGAATAGGGTTGTCTCTATTATCATACTCTCTTCCACCTTTTGATAGCTGCACATTTCCTGCTCGAAGCAAGCCTAACTTCGTACACCCTATTTTTAGATAAATATGCCAAGAGCTAAACAAGTTTTGGAGACTCAGGTGCACTTTAACTTTACAGTCTTGCTAGGAAGAAAGTAGTATTCTGCATAGTCAGTGGGACATATGAGGAGACCATGCATTTATCATCAAAGAATAAGTTCTGCATGCACTCGCACAACTTATGCTCTTGGAAGCTCTCCACACGCACACGCGCTCTTTTAAACGCTGTTGAGGTTTGCCTGTGCATATTCAGTGCACCCGTCGACGTGCAGGAGCTGCATACCTGCTCGACCAATCAATCGCCGGCATCGGACATGACTGTGCAGTCCACGCTTATCCCGTTCCCATTCTGCTGTCGGGTTAGCGGTGACCAAAGTAGCACGCTAGTGTTGACGTTAGGGCTAGTTGGTGAACTCTATACTGGAACTAACGGAGCATAAAACATAGCTAGAGATGTCAAGACTAACACACCACAATAGCTGTGGCTTGCTCTGTCTTCTGGTATTTGTCTATGTTTTGTGTGCCGTCTACTAAATAAGCTATAAATGAAGTAGTACAACAGAGGTAGTCAACTACATCTCAAATGAGGGCATCTAGAGCACCGGTTCTCAAACTGCGGCCCGCAGACCCCCAGGGGTTTGCATTCATTCGGGGATCGGTCCACAAGGACAGGTGAAGTACCAAAGAGGGTTGAAATCATCGGACCAAATGTTTTTACAGCGAGAATAGAGTTTTCACGAGCCACTGCGTGCTTTTGGGCGTTTTAGTTGCGAGTGCCTTTCTACCACGAGCTTTCTTGGGAAAGTGCACCCAGTGTAGCCATTCTCACTCCTGATTGCGAGACTGCTTTCTCTGGCCTCGTCCATGCGATGCCGAATACAATAAACGTGATGTACAGTAGAAGCGGAGGCAGTTAATACGTCGCAGGAATGCTAAAAGCGCCAGGGAAGAAGGACCAAACAACAAACAGTGCACTATTTGTCTTTCCTCTTGTCCTTGTTCCCAGGAACTTTTAGTATTCCTCCGTGATATATGTTCATCCAGATTGACAACTTCAACTTGTTCCAATTTATGGCAAAATCAGTTCCCCAATGTATGCGACATGTTGGTGTCATATGCGGCGAGCAAGTCGTCCGCTTCTTGCGCAGGAGTTGTGATGACATCAGAATGACACCGAGCTCCGATTGGCTTTGATTGAAATTATAGTGGGTAGTAGAACCCAATGCTAGATGCCTTGAGGTCTACCCACTATTTATTTTTTCAATCAGCCAATAACAGCTCGGCGTTCTGACATCATCGCAACCCCTGTGCAAGATGCAGACAAACTTGCGCTCCTCATAAACTTATCCAACAGGGGTCAGTGCAAATGACTCCCCAGATAGTTGGGGGCTCCGTGGCAACGCACAGTTTGAGAAGCGTCCTAGAGTCGCCCTTCGAAGGTCTCAGAAGCACCCGTCTCGACACCTGAAATCCGCGCCTTCAGGATCGGTTCGCGAGTGTCGACAGGGTGTGTGTGCTTCACTGAAGGTTACGGGAGGGGAAGCGGAGGCTGTGTGGGCGAGGGGGTCAGGACCTGGGTTGCATGTTGTAGATGAGGTTGTTGGCCCGCCGCCGCCGCTCTCGGGCCTTGAGGGTCTCGCCGAGCAGCATCATGGCGGCCACGGTGTGAAAGAAAAAGGCCACCACAGCCAGGGCGTAGGCCCACGACAGGTGGTTGTAGATGGGGTTCTGGAGCCAGGACCGCTCGAAGCACATGCCCCCGAAGACGGCCACCGACAGGAACAGCGGGATCGCTGCGCCCACGGCAGAGCAGGAGAAATGAGTCGGGGAAATAATATTGTCACGTGTGGAAAATGGTAGACAAATGTAGGGCTTAAGATGAGGCGAACTTGTGCCCCCAACCAAATGAAAGGGCCACAGTACATCCTGCGACAGTGATGGAAGAGGAGGACTGACCCTAAGAAGAGCGTAACAGCTGCTTTTCTACTCGCTGTCTTTGGGATGATCCTTTCCCAGAACAGACGGTAACAACTGAGAATGAACTTTAACTTTCCAGAGGATAAACGAGAGGGCTCGTTTGCTTGAAGCCGGTCGACTTTAACCGTGGCAGAAAGTTAACCGCATTTGCCTACAAGGAGGAGTTTTTGGGTCACGTGACCGGTAGAGTAGGGACGGCGGGGAAACATGGAGGTGCCTCTCCTAGCAAGCGCCGCACGCTTTGAAACTAGTATGTCGCTTCCGCTGCACTATGGGGTACGTTTGTGAGCAGTGAATGGTGCAGGAGGCTTTCGCTTCGCCTTACCTCACTTAATTACAAATTATGAGCAACGACCTCGCCCCATTTTTTAGGTCGCCTTTGAATAGTGGTTTATCCTTAGCCTAAAGGGACGTGGTAATTGTCAACATGGCAACGTCTTTCGAATCCTATTGGAGTGTCTTGACTCGATCGGTCGGGCATTGAGGGCACGCAAAAGGTGATTGCGTACCAACTTCCACTGGAGCCGAAGTACACCATTTCATTTTATGAAGAGGGTTTTATGTACAGTTCTTAGATACTGGCCAACCATGCTGCTGGTGTGCCACCTGCCTTTTACTGCTCACTTGTTTCTCATCGTTTCTAACACTGAACTTTGTTGTCCTCTTTTGCACTGGCAAGGAAATTTCAGTGAGGCTTGTTTTGACTTCAGACAGCCAAACATTAAATAATTTGCCAGACACGGGTCGATTCCACACCCAGTATTTGTACCACGCGTATTCAGGTCCTTTTTGAGAATCTTTTCTACTCGCTTACCGTATAATTGCGTGGCATGGACCGCACTAATGTAAGGGCCGTACTCCCGTATTAAGACCCATATATTTAAAAAAAGATTAAAAGATTACTTCTTTTAAGAGCCACTCAGGAGACCGCTGGAACAGCCTCACTTGGCTCACTCACCTCGCGGCTTCTCTTCGCAGTTTTTCGCGCGATTCACGGTTGGACGTTGTTTGATTGAGTGTCGGGATCATGCTAGAGCGCTAACTACGTTTATTTTGTATTGACACACGTGATCCGGGCAGTTTGGGTTTTCGGTGCTCCTTTATCGCCATTCTTCACTCAGAAGCAACCAACAACTGCGCTGTTGGACGCAAGTTTGACCCATCGGGGCGGGTGATGCTCCAGTGGAGTCTGCAGTGGCGCGGGATCTTAAACTGTGACGGCAAACGAAGAGGCTTCCGCGGGCCAAAGTCTGAACAGGTGGAGATGCCTTCCGGAGTTGGAGGTCAGGCTTGTAACGTACGGTGCAAAAGTGTGCGACTGTTCCCTACCCGTGACGTCCAACGCGATCGCCGAGCAAGCGCGGAAGATGCGGCTAATGCTGTCATTTGCGAAGTGCAAAATTCTTTGGACGACGCCAACGACGTGCTTTGAGAACGTGGCAGTGAAGATGATGGGACTGACATCTCCAGTGCGGACGAGTCATAGTCTGGTTGCGGACGGAGCCGAGAACGACAGTGAGCAGCTTCAGTTGTCCCGCCTCCAGCGTGAACTTCCTAGTTTCCATAACGCCTGGGCATCTCATGCACCTCGCGCATGCATGCGCAGCCAAAGCACGCCAGAAGGCATCGATCGCGTGTTAGAGGCTGGGCTTTCGAAACGGATACTTTGCCGTTCTCATGTGTTCGCAGTAAAATGCGCATCTAGAGATTTTTTTTTTTTTTTTGCTGATGTGCAATGTGCATTGTGGGGGGTCGACTTACAATCGAGTTGACTTACAATCGTGTAAATACGGTAGCTGCTGGAAAATCGCAGACTCAGGTTTCCAAACGTTGCCGTTAGGCTTAGGGAATGTCCTGTTCTGCTAAGTTGGGTTACGCGGGCCCCACGACCCGAAATTAGTGGGCAAGCACTTTCAAACTGTCACTTATGCCTCGAAGTGCGGCAGACATGCAACGGCTTGCAAATACGGTGTCGACGAGATCTGCGTACGGTGCTGGACAAAGCGTGCGTTCCAAGGCGGGCTAACTGGTGCGCTGCTGTCGCTCAACATCGGCATCGAAATGGACGTTGAGGTAAAGTTCTACAAAATAAATGGCTAATGCAAACTTCGAAAAGGTGCTTACTGGGCGGTTCAAAAGAGCAACTCTGACCACTGCTTTTGCTGGTGGCTCGAGCGCTGAGGATACACGATTGAGACCGAAATAAAGGCACTTGAGACCACTACTTGCGAAAGCAAGTACATTTCTTTATGCACATTTAAAACTATTTTATTTTCATCCATGTATGGGCCACACCTAAAACATTAGCCCCGAAATTTGAAAACAAAGTGCGGCCCTTATACTTGTATATATTACATATATATGGTATATTTGCTACAACCAGTAGATGACACGAGCGACCACCCTATAATAAAACATGGAGGGAGCTACCTATGCACATGAAGCCGCCATCAAACTTGGCTAGGTACTTACACATACCTAATAGGGAAGGGCGGTTAACATCTTGCCATGGTTAAAGTTAACCAACTTCGAGCAAGCAGGCCCTGGTAAAAGAAAGCTGGGCCGGTCAGGTTTTAGGACCTCGTACTTCCATGTGGCAGTCCACAAACAAACTCTGCTACGCATGCTACAAACTCCGTTATGCATGCGGCAATTTGTTTTTGAGCTGTGTGGCATTTCTGCCCCCACTCGCCCTAGGGAAGAATGGTTTTATTTTATTTTAGAATACTGCAAGCCATTTTAAAGGGGCTGAGCAACAATTTTCAGACTTTGGCCAATTAACTGCGGAAATTATTCTGTGTCACCTACAGAATGAAAAGCAGAAAAACATATTTTCTTGCGAGCGCTAGTTCTTATTTAAAAAAAAATGAAACAAATCGAAGGTCAAAGTGCCTCTCAACTCTCCACGTCGACTTTCGAGTGACGTACTCTGGAGGTTCATGCGGTTTCTCCTTGGGTCCTCTCTTCAGAGACCCCAGCCTCTTCCTCCGCAATTGTCGGCTTTTAAAAGATATGCATCGCCGAAGGTCGCGGCAAGCGATCGACACAAAGGACGGTTCGCCACGGGGCTGACGGCGAGTGTAGCGGCGGAGGGGGACAGGTTTTGTTGACTTCCGTGTATCCCCCAGAGACGCCGTCATTTTGGTTCCCAAAACCGCCATAGGCGGCTGCAGATCAGCAAATAATTCGTTTTTCGCTTTGCGATTACGCAGCAGAATAGCAGTTTATCGGGGAAAGGTGACGCGTTTTTGGTCACTTGGGTTTGCATAAACAATATAAAAAATGCAAACTGCCAATTCTTTCAACATTAAAATCATTGCACTGCCCCTTTAAGGGCCAAGGCAAGAGTGAACATGGTTATTTATACCGCAGAATCTGTACATTGCACGTGCAACACTTTGAAAACAAAGCAATGTAGAGGGAAGTCCGCGTTACAAACCCGCATCCCCTTATAGGCTCACACTAGAGACATGCATCAGCATACTTTTACTAATCTAACAATATTCATAGAGCATTATACTTCTTCCCATAAGGATAAGTATCTGTAAAGATGATGTGGAGCGAAAGTCATCTGTTTCTTGCACCGGAGTTGCGGTGATGTCAGAAGGACGCCGAATTTTGATTGGCTTTCGATTGAAAGGAGAGTGGGTAGACCTCAATACTAGATGCCTTGAGGTCTACCCACTATTCTTTTCAATGAGCCAATAGGAGCTCAGAGTTCTGACATTATCGCCACCCCTGTGCAAGAAGCAGACCAACTTGCGCGCCGCATTGCCATGTAGACAGTTAGGCTGCTATCATCACCATAGACCCACTAGCCTAGCATAAAATCTGCTTTTATGGATTGCAGAAAACCAGCTGGAAGAAATTGGGAAGTTGAACTAATGGCTGGGCTTGTCAACTAGCGTTGCACTGGCAGGCATATGCCGCTATTTTGTTTGCGTCATGATCACAGCTTGTCCCGCGTCATAGAAGAAACACTGACACCCTTGACACCTGACAAAGACAAGAGGGCGAGAGGCTGTCGACTGCAACAGCAGCTGTTTGTACTCACACGTGATGGCTTCCAAGATAAAGGCAACCATGAGGACGATGATCTCGAAGCGTAGCAGAAATCGCATAAGAAGAATGCTGACCAGCACCAGCGCAGTGAAAGCAAACATGAGTGCTAAGGTCATCATGGATTGCACAAACATGAACCAGCCTGCAAGCAGAAGAACAGAAAAACATGTCAAAATGCGATGCAACAGAACCACTGACATACATACTACTCTGATGCACTATTTTGGAGAAGACTCGGCTATTAGAATTGGTTTGAGTTTGGTCACCTGATAGCGGTGCAATCTTGAGCCAGATAATAAGCCTTCTGCAAATGCCTTTCACTTGTCTTGCAGAACAGAAAGGACAGCCCTCACAAATTCAAACAGCCAGCTCGGACATAAACCAATAGCAAGAGTGTGATAAGGTTCCCTGCCCTCATAGTGACATTGTTATCTGCAGTAGTGATATACCCTTATAACCCAGCTGGCGACATACTGTAAACGACTTATTTTTCGCGGGCTCAATATTTCGCGATTTAGGTCAAAGCTGAAGTTTCGGAATAATTCGCGGGTTCCAATTTTTGCGACACGGTGGGATCTCAATATAGATTCCAATGTGTTTACATTTTATCGGAATTGTTCGTGGGACCTATTTTACACGAATTGTAGGCGATTCGCGAAAATTTGATTTTCGCAAAAATTAAGTAATTTACAGGAATTGAATTTTTTTCACTTGTCCTGATTGACTTTAAGTTTGTCATTCTTGAAACCCTAATTTGCACCCCTTAAATGTCCTCAGTGCCGTGAGTAAGCATGACTCATTCGTGTTTATCTTTAATTTGTACTTCTCCAAAAGCTGCGAGTGTAAACATGAGCCCTCTAAGGCCTTTCAATGGCTGTCTGAGTAAGCATGTGTGCGGCAGCACCTAAACTCGGGAGTTTGCAGCTTTGCAAGACTACTAAATGGGCTATAGATGAATCGAGCCTTTTTGCAACAGGAATTGTGGTAATACATGTCGACATATTCATTCCCTGAAGCAGTCTATATCACAACAAGACCCATACCATACTGCGTCTTACTATGGACCACAAAGGGCGCTACGAGCCATTTTAGCCAATTTGACGCCCCATGCGTGCTTCGTGACCTCCCGCAACGTGCGTTGCTCCGCCCATCCGGAAGGTCACGCGACACGCTTCGAGCTATGGATTGGCTTTGGTCACCCGTAGCGTCCCTTGCAGTACATCGCAAGGTGAAACGAAGTTAGCGTCGAGCCACCCCGGAACTCAAAACCAAAAAGTCAGTAGGGTGGAAGAGGCAGGGAGGGTGAGAAAGAAAGTGCAAATTAGAGAAAGAGGGGGAAAAGAAAGAAAGGTAGGGTGGGAGAGGGGGAGGCATGCCCACCAGGCAGGAGCCAGTCCCGGATGTTCTGGTAGGCGTAGGAGTGGACCCAGTGGCAGCCATTGAAGGTCTCGTCGTACTGGTAAGAGGGGTGCCGGTAGTTGCGGAAGCACACGTCCCACAGACCGAGCCGCACAAACTCGGCGTTGGCCTCCTGGTAGGACTCGAGCCAGTAGGGGCTTGCAAAGCTGATGAGGAGCAGCACCGTGGAGCAGTAGGCCACCACGCCGGCCCCCAGCAGCAAGCCCGAGGCCTTGGGGTAGCGGTACACCTGCGGGGGTTTAAAAGGTGAGTTAGTGTCATGTGTGGGAACATTAAAGAGACACAACACCAACCAACCCTAAGCGCCCCCCCCACCCCGCTTTCAAAAAAAAAAAAATATATATATATATTTTTTTTTTGTGTTTTGCGAGGCATCAGATTTTGTTGTTAACATGCCACCCATAAAGCTTTTGGCTACAGAGTCACACATTTGCTGGGGAAAACATACAAAGTTGGAGCAAAACCAGAGGGCCAGTGTGTGCACGTGACACCTGAATATATGTTTCTTGTAAATAAGCACATAGTTTTGTGTTTCGGTGGTCATGAAAGCTATTTTTCATGTATTCTATTACTCTTATTAGTGAATGGCCTACAATGGTGAGATCTCGACAAGCATATATATACCTTGTCAGTGTCCCCTTTAAAGGTGCTACGAAATTACAAATATTTCGTGTTTCTAAAATGCAGAACTGGTATCAATTTCCCTGTGTGAAAGTAGATTCACTCGGTTCCCAACTGCCAGCCTCCATTTCGTGTTCTCTTCAACAATGCACAGTTTGGTAATGTTCAAAATACAGATGAATTGATATATGTTTGTGATTTTAAGTGAACCTGAGTTTGCAATGGTTACATCGTATCAGGAAGGAGATAAGCGACAACTTGGCGAGAGGTTTAGAACAATGCTTTCCTGAACAAACCACTCAATCGTGTTGGAGACGTTTTTGTGCCTTTTCCTTGTACCGTAATTTCTGGTGTATAAAATGCGTTTTTTTTTTCCAAACATTTTTCTTGGTGCGTTTTATACAACAATGCGACTTATATGCATTTTTTTTTAAATTCACGGTGTGATGCTTTTTTTTTTTATGTGCTACACGTGATCTTTTGTAGAGCACTGTAAACTACGTAGCCATAGGTGGTGTTCCCCCTCCAGGAGACACTGCTGTCACCGCATTCTTCTACACTTTTCATAACCGACTCAGAAAGCGAGAAATTTTATAGTTTCCTCGAAGCGGCTCAATGTGGATAGGCAAGACAGTGAAAATAAAGCTTCTACAGCATGTTATCGACTTTGCCTAATTCAGCCATGGTTCCGTATTCTTTTGCTTCAGTCCAGTAACACTGAGAGATAAGTCGGCTGGTGGGTATACAAGCAATGCAGAATATTTTCTCGCGTCTTTCTTAGTTTCCGTTTGATGAGCAGTATTTTTCTGCCATGCTCCAGTCGTGTTGCTACATGTAAAAGGATGGGTTGTGCCTAGCCAATCTTTTAGAAATACTGAAAAAAAGTATGTCAAGGTTTATCTTTCTGCCTGCGCATCTATGCTCGCGTCGTCTCCGGGACTTGGCCTAGGCTAGGCCTAGTGGTCCAAAGCTTGGTCTCTAGCTCGTTAAACTTTCGTACGCTCGGCACGTGCTCGCCCGAATAAAGCCGACTACTTTCCCATTTTGAGCGTTTTACGTCCTTTTGCTGCAAACCACTCGATTGCCCCTGCCAGACAGCGCAGTGTTATGGGCATTTCTCGCGAGTCGAAACGTCAAAGTTGCGCGTCAAACGGTACGTGCGATCTAGCTGATTGTGCGAAACTCCGATTTTGCGATACCGATGCGCGTAAACTAAAAAACCTCATTGCGTAAACAGGCAAAGAGGTGCGACTTATATACCAACCTTTCCATGAAAATGGCTCATTATACGGATGTGCGACTGCCACAAGAGTGCGACAATTATAGTCCGGAAAACATGGTACTACCTTCTTTCTTTTTTTTTTTTCTACACACCCACCTTAAGGCCCGTTCACACTTGCGACACCTTAAGACCGTGTGCCTTAAAACCTCTTAAAATCTTGTACGACGAGAGAGCACGCTGGCGCCATCTATGCGGTAACACTGGAACGACATTTCACTAAAGTGAAGGTTTTACAGTATTTGCGAGATCAAATGTATGCACTACCTACGAGAAATGGTTCTTTATAACACTGACAAAAGTTTTTCGAGCCCAGAAATAGAATTAATGATGTGCAAAAGAAATAGGAAATATACCGCACTGCCAAGTGTTCCACTGCTATCCAATAGATGGCGCCAGTGTGGTCTCTCGTCTAGAGTAACTGTATATGCTCCGCTTGTGGAGCAGAGTACCGTAATGGTGCCATTCTGGAGCCAAGCACTGCGGGAAGCCACGGTCGGTTTTTGCAGGGGCACGAAGGCGCAGACGCGAGTCGGCGCGCTGCCGCGGAAGGAAAATAGTGCAACGTGCGGCGACGAGCCGCGCATGCGCCGTGATCGTTGTCCCGTCGTTTCCTGTTTCCCTCTCGATTGCGAAAAGCGCACCCAGCGTGCCCAGCGCACCCGCGTATGCACCCGCAGGTCTTGCGGGTCGCGTGTGAAGTGAAGTCGTCAAGTCGCTGTTGCTGGGACACAGATAGCGTCGTGAGCCCGCTGTCTGCCCAACTTTTGGAGGACCTTTCCCCTCGAGTGATCCCAAGAAGCGAAAGAACGCAGGCCTGCCTATTTTCCTCGTGTGATTAATCGAAGAGCGTGTGCGCTGCTCAACCTGTGACTTTTTTTTTTTTTTTCTGGCAGACAGTTTATTTGATATTATTGTAGACAAAACAGTGCTTTACCTTCGTGCGTCCCAATTATATGCGAATCTGAGGAATGTCGAGCACCCGCACTTTCATGCTAAACTAGCGTACAACTCTTTTTTTCTTTTTTTTTTTATCCAAAGTTTTTGCCATTTCACGAATTCGAGACGCTCGAATTGAGAGCTCTTGGAGACCGGAATTTTCGCATGCTTTCAAGTTGGTCTAAATTTTGAATTCGCTTGAATCGCAAACATTAAGGGCTCGCGAATAATAAATGTAAGACGGTGCTCCAAATTTCGGGAGATGCCGCAAGGTACAAACTGCCGAATATAAAAAAGTCCACCGACGTTCCACTTTCAATGCGGATTAGTCTTCGAAAACTGCAGTCCAATTCGTTGCAGAGACCAGAATGATGCCAATATTCACTGTTTTCTATTGACCAGTATATTCCGCCCCGAGAATAGGGTGATAGAGCTCTGTCTACTTTCAGTGTGCGACGCCAAACTACATCTCGCTTTCTCTCTATTTTGAACAGTTTGCTGAACTTATTAAACTATTTTACTACCACTAACATGGGTCCCTTGAAGAAATTGCGAACAGGCACAGCACTAACAGTCTCTAAAACATGTTTCTTCACAAAACTGCCTGCAGAAATCTTTTGGGGTATTGTAAAAGGGCAGACAATGATTAAAAATAATCTCCTTCCCATACGAAAGAGCCAGACGAGGCGGCGTCTCACATCGTGTCTTGCCGTCGGAATCCGGTACAAGCTTTTTCCATTGTCCGCGCGATTTGTGCACTTGGTAACACTACAGCCTGTCATTTTCACGGGGCTCTTTTTACACGCATGCAAAATTCAATGCGGTAAACGATGCAGCGGCTGACGAAAACGCCGTCACTCTAAATGAGAGCTCGCTGACTCACAAAGATGGCCGGATGTGCCGGTCGCGTATCGGTATCACGTATCACTCCGTGAGTGTCACAGACGCGAGCAATGCGTCTGTGGTCGTCGTTGTCCGCGTCGTCTGCTTCACATACATTGGGAACGGATGTCCCAAAACATTGCTCTCGTTATAAAAAAACGGGATTGTACTGTACCCAGTTGATACACATAATGTTCAACGACTTAGGAAGCTTTCGGTTCGTTCGATTTTGGTCTAGGATCTATATTTTGCGAACGCAAAGCGGAAAATATGTTCCCCCCGAAACTCGCCGCTCTGGAAGGCAGCCTTCCCGCACGAAGGTCGGATCCAGTTGTGCGCACGTGACCACTCCTCTGCCAATACGGAGATGGCGGCGAAACGAAAAGGAACGCGATACTCTGGCTCTGCAAGCAGAGCCTATACAGTTACTCTGCTCTTGCCGTGAGAGATCACAAGATGTTTCAAGGCACATGGTCCTAAGCAGTCCCAAGTGTGTTGACCAGCTTTTAGTTTAACACTCGTTTTGTTGTGACAATCGGAGCTGTACACCTGCGAGATAGCACCTGCAGTCGACGCAACCATAAGCCACAAGTGTTTGGGGGCTGCTTTTATTCTCTCGAATGACCTGCTCAAGGTTTTGGGTGGATGATGGAAGCAGTACCTGGTTGGCTTTCTCCATGGATCCGTTGTCCTTGGTCGACGATGACAGAGACTGGTTAGAACTGCTGCTACATTGGCTCTCAGCCTCTTGCGGTCCTCCCGAGACCTGGAAGAAAGGAATCTTTTTTTTTTTTAGTTTTAATCTAGACCCTTGACTTAAGGCCTCTAAGAAATCCCATTCAATTTGTAATGGCTCAGTCTGACCAGGCTGACAGCATCAGCCGATAGGCTTAATCTGATTTGTACCAAAATGAGTTGCTGGGCGAGTTGCGCTCTTTCTTTTCTGTTGTCTCTTCCTTTCTTACCTTATTTGCGCTATTTAAGTCAATTAATCTGATTTCTTATGACTCATGGGGGCAGTCAATCTCTACTGGATCAATTGAACTGACAGGAAAAGTCATCTCATTGCAAGGAAGTGTTTGGCAGCAACACTCAAAAGCAGGCATTGTGAATTTTGTGGTAGCCAAATGGAAAGAATGCAGTACCATTAAGAAAAAAATTTAAGCCAAACAGTTTCATGAATGCAAACCATCCGCTCAAAATGATGACCGATGACTATATCAGGGTGTCTAGAAAATTATTATTTTGAAATTCCTTGACTTTTTCAGGTTTTCCCTGACAAAATCCGGGAAATCCTCCGACCACTGTAGAGGCGGTTAAATATATAAGACCATTACAACACAAAGCATTGATCACTGAGCACTGTGAGGATCATCTTGTCACGGGCTTAATCCAACTTGCATATTCCGAAATATTTGGGTTCGTCCGGTCCGAATTAAACGAGCACTTTCTTGCCGTTGACATTGTCAGTGAAGAAGCCACTTCCGGAAACATAATGAAACACGACGCTCAACCCCACACGTCAATAACCAAATGGCAGCATGGCTGCCAGATGCACACTGTCGGATACTTTTGGCTTGGATTGGATTGGGGTGGGGTCTGTGGCTTTCCCATTTGTTACTTAATCTAGTATCTCTAACTGGATCTAGCCTAGTGTGGTGCCCTCAATCCAATCCAATCCAAGGCTTGGACTGGATTTGTCGGTGGTCCCTTTGCATCGGGTAGCACACTCTACATGGAATAAGCAGAGCCTACGCTACGCTCTAAGCAGAATTTCTTTACTATTTTTCTGCCCCCAAGTCCTCAAGTATTTGCTCAGGGTACTACGATGGCGTTTCCAGCTCATGTTCCCTGACTGGGGTCGCTTTCTGACAATGTCCCTGACAATTCCCTGATTTTTCCCGCTAATTAAAATTTCCCTAACAATTCCCGGTTTTCCCGGTCACTTGACACCCTGCTATATGTACAGTGCGCCTCAAACTTAACGCCGCCACGGCCTTTGCCGTTTATGACAGTCCCTGCGGCGGCCGATTGAACTATCTGAGGAATGTTCGGGTTCCCGATTTCTATCCCATCTTGAGAAGGCATCCCAAACATTTTGGTGAAAAATTTAACAGTAAGTAGCCGACACGAATTCAATGTTTGGAAATCCAGTGGCGCATTGTTTGGGGTGCACTGTACACTCAAACTTTACTCTACAGGATTTGTCGAATTCCCGCTCTAAATTGACTATTCGTGTATGTGCAGACAGTATGGCATGGATGGAGTGCTGTATGAGAGATAACTAAAGCTGATGACGAGAGCTGGGCAATTAATTTCTGATAATTGTTCTGCCGGCATTTTGCTGGGAACCTGAGCTGTATCTCACACTGCACTGCATACATGATAATTGTTTTTCTAGAGAAGTGGAACATGCACCTTGATTACCAAGAATGAATAGGTGACACTTTCTGTTACTTACGGACTTTGCAAAAATGATAAATTGGATAAATAGCATACTAGATCAATTAAAAAATATCATTTGTAAAAATCGTGTGGTTTCTGCATTTTTTTTTCCACCTTGAGAGGGATTGTGAGTGTGTGCCAGTTTACTGTAGCTTTGCAGGACTTACCTTTTAGTCCATTTTCACCCTTGAAACCAAGGAAATGCTTAGCAGGACAGTTTTCATGTGCACTAGCTTCTGGCTTTTTTTTTTTTTTATTAATTTAGTTTGTAGCTGCACTTTTTTTGTGTGTGTGTGTGTGTTTGTTCAGAATAAATGCACAGGTCTTTAGAGGAAAGTTTTCACTTCAAGAATACTTGCAGGGCGCAACAACTGGATGTAGCTTTTTCAGTATGCCATCATGGTCAGTTGTGACTGTTTCACAGAAAATATATTGTTTCCATTTCCCTTTTTTGACTTTATGCATGTACTGAACAGAAACCTCTAGGCTTTAATCTGATACTACATTCTGTATTATATAAACTGACTCAATTTAGTGTATACACTCACAGTTTATTCAAAATATATGCCTAAGCAGCTCAGCCTGACTTTTTCTTTTGTGGAGAAATATGCTTAAAACATAGGCTTCACTAGAAATTGGAAAATAAATAACCATCTTTATTTCCGATTCTTCACCCATGTGATTGCAAACACCACAAGTTTGCAGACATATGGCTGCAACCTGAGTATGTCTTCGTGGAAAATAAGAGTTTGGAAAGTCAAAGAAGCCTTCAAATTGATTGCACTGAATGCCTCGCAAGAACATTGCATTATGCTATGTCCAGTTGTTGCTTTTTGCAAGTAATTTAAAGGCATAAACAGTCAAGAAAGAAAATGCGAGACAGAGAAGGTTGGGAGCAAAAGAGAGTGGGTAGCCATGCAGCCACAGCGTGAAAATTATATTAGTTGGTAATACCTCACCGAGGAATGTGCAGCATCTGCGTCAGTGGCTGTGTCATGTTTTTTAGGTTGCGTTTCGGGCATTCTTTACTACCTTCCATCAGCAAGTGGCTAGAAAAGCGGCCAAAGGAAAAATGGGCAGCTGCAGCAGGAAAAGCAGTGCAAGTTAGGAAATAAAAATAATTGTTAAATCCCACAATTTATTTTTCCCCTCATGTAGTTGTTAGGTGCACAAGAACAGCAATGAAGCAAGAAGAAAAAGCTTACTTTGCATCTTGATGACTACAGAAAATTATTAAAAAACAACAAAAGGGTACTACTTTTAATAACTGACAATGTTTGGTAATAGCAGCTTGTCACTACAACGCTTCCATAGGATATTTCTTTTGTATTAGCAGTAGGAAACATTCATAGCAGTGTCTTGATGAATAGTAGGCAACCTTCAAATTAATTTTGTTGTAAATTAATTAACACTTTGAGTAGGACATTTATCTCAGTGATGCAGCAAATGTAGTTCCACAATAAACTTTTTATACACCGGGAAACTGAGGGAGAGGAGGATGTCAAAATGCCAATCCCTTGTTGGAAGGATTAGTGGGTGGGGATTAGTGGGCCGAGTGCAGTGGAGGCCTTTGCCTCCACTGCACTCGTCGAATGCTTTTGAACGCGGAACGCTATAGTCCGGCATTCGGCTCTGTTTGGCTCTCGCATTCGAATCCGTTCGACGAGTGCAGTGGAGAGAAAGGCAGCTAGCTTTAAGTCTACCCACTGATCATTCGAACCAGAGCTCAGCATTCTGACGTACCCTGCGCACTGTCTTCTCATTCTTTCTCGGTTTCTCGGCGCATAGGCTTTTTGTCATTCTGTTGTATGCAAGCTGCTGCCATATTGATTGAAAACGTGCAATCGAACAAAATGGGAGGATACAGCATTTGAAAGGAAGCACGAAAATATGTACTTTTGCGACAGTACCCCTTTCCGTTTCCAGAAGTTTCCTAATGTCCCTCAGATGAAATTGGTGAATCGTGTAGGACATTAAACATTTAATTATTACTGCTTGCAGTTCCAGTCAGAGTAGGTGTGGTTCTTCCTATCCTCTGCTTGTTTGTTGAATTTCCAATTCTAATACATACTGAATCAACGTTTTTATTTAATAATGGTGTTTTATTAATAGACTTCTTTTTTTTTACGATACTTATTGGGTTGCGTTTGTCACAGGGACTTGTCAGCACGGATTAAAGGCCAGGCCTACCGATTTCAATCGAATCCTGTAATTAAATTTCCCCTATATATTTTTTTTAATGTGTGCCTTTTGAAGGCCTATATCTTGACGTAAGTGTCTTGTACATGTTCGCGATCGGCCTCATTCAGTGCAATACCTAACATAACTAGGTCGAAAAAAAAAAAAAAAGAGCACGTGGTTTTGTGAACACGTGTAGTGTCCCTTGTTTGTCAAGAACAACAGACCCGTGTTAGGATTCGTTGTTCGGTGCTTCAGCCTAAACCCTCTTACTAGGAACAATGAGCATGTCCTGTTCGCGTTCCTTCATGCTCTCGCGCACCATTCGGGCAATGGGGAAAAAATGGCTGCCCCGAGAATTTTTTTTTTTTTTGCGCGTTCTTTAGCATTACATGCACTACTCGCTATTGTGGATCACGAATCGGCGTGTAAAGGCGCCCGTTCGATCGCCCCACTTGGAACTCGCGACGGTCGGCGTGATCACGAATGGTCCATGCCCGTTGGTTCCAGGCCAGCGCAAGGGATCAACCACCGCAGGTGCTCGCCTAAACTGCGGGGCCGGTTCGACAAACCACCTGTAGGGAAGACGCTCTTGCCCGCTACGCTCCCGACGACTCCATTGACGAAACGCGAACCGCGACCAGCGTTCGAAACCTTATATGGCCCTCGTTTGGGACAGGACTAAAATGTTCTCGGAAAATCTGAAGGTCTCATCGCTATTTTTGACGGGAAGCAAAGCGGTTTTCGATCGCGTCCGCGGCCCCACCCCACCTCGTTCGTCGCGGATGCATCTAGAACCTGTTTTTCAAAGCGGCGAAATTTTCTTCGCGTTGCCGACGCGCGCGGTATTTCTCTACGTGCATACCAAATGGTTAGTGAGTGTCCGTGGTGTCGAGGCGACTGCTGCAGCTCAAGTCGCAATCGCGAATGAGCGTGAGAAACGACTCACCCTGTAAAATTCGTCGGCCGCGCCTGTCCGCCGATCACAACAACGAAGTCCTGGCTGAACTCGTCGCCGCGCGGTAGCTGCGATGCGGGTTCTGCCGCAGGTCTTTCTCAATAACAGGTTATCGCGTAGTCCCTTCAGGAGTTTTGGGAGAGGGCACCGCGCGACTGGTTTCGGTTTGCATTGTCTGGCGGAAGTTGGGACGGCACGTGACCGGAATCGCCGTTGCGGCGTCTGCTAGCGGGACCGCTCGAGCGCAGTGCCGCCTCCCTCCCTTGGGCGCGGATGGCTCGTTGTTTCTTCGTTCCTTTTTGACTTAGATACACAGCAGGTGTTTGAATTTGTCATTAGAGCAGTTTGGGGTATTTTAATGGAGCGTCCTGCTTTTGGCGGGGGAAAATAATTTGGGACAATACTTTAGCTGCGATCTCTGCTGCGGAACGGGAGTTTTACTCTGTTTTATTTTAAAGAGAAGGCCTCTTCCTCAGTAGCTCCGATTTTTCTTGTGTTCTTTTTTTAAACGATTGATTGTAACGTCTTTGACGATTGAAACCAATGACGCCGGTATTTGAGAGGGGGGGGGGTTAGAACATATCTGTGTTCTGTCAAGTGTGCCGGCTTTTATATTTTTAAAAGTATTTAACCAAATGAACCATTCCGTTGAACGTTTGTAAATAAAGTTTTGTTCGAGGTTGATGCCACAGACACTCGAACGACGCCTGTTTATATAAATTCTGAAATCTAGCGAATCGGCGTACGGGTTTTGTAAATTATATGCTTCATTTTTGCCTCCGTTCTTACCCCGGAGGCTCTTCGGCGGCAACGAGCGGCTCTTAAATATTTGTTCTTCCCGACTTACGCAGGTCGCTTTTTGGCGCTATTAGAATGACAGAATATATATATATATCTTCTCTCTGCTGCGCGATGACAGCGCAGCAGAGGGAGAGATAGTGCAACCAACCTCTGCTGCGTCGCGCGATGACAGCGCAGCAGAGGTTGGTTGCACTATCTCTCCACGGGGCGCGGTGCCGACGGGGCCGAGATGCGCTCCGATAGCAAACCGCAACTTAAAAACCCGTCGAATTTGTGCGGTTTTTCAGAGAGCCTTAAAATGCTTCGCGTGCCTTCTATCGTTCTGCAATTTGTTGATTTAGTGTTTTTCGATGATGCTGAGCAATTTTCTACTTGAAACCATTCCCTTAAACACAATATTAAAAAGTTAATTACGCAAAAATAATTAACAACGTAATTACCCCGGACTTTAATAATTTTCCTAAATAGGCCCTCGGCCCAGGACCAAAATGACACAAGCCTTTTTTGTTGCGACGCGTGGTTTTCGCAATATCAAATTTGTCCACCTTTCGTGAAACACCCTGTATATATATACACACAAACACGAAGAAACGGTTGTGCGTAGAAGAGGAAAAGACCAGTAAAACGTACCTTCTGTATTCTTCAGGAACAGGGCTGTAATCTGTATTAGAACTGATACTTCACCCAAACGTTTCCAATAATTGATGGGTCTTTTGTAAGACAGGCACATATTCTACATTGTGGGACATTGGTAAAACTCTTGGAAAGAACTACAGGGATCGAAGAAAATGAAACCCGGTTTTTCGCTCCGCCTAAATACACTATGCATTGCAGAAAACTAAAGCTAAATGAGAACGTGACGACAGCGGTGGTGATAAAACGCGGAAGTGTGAGCACATAACGTTACATGAATAAAAAAATACAAACGAGAAGCAATATTTCTTTATGCGCCGATCTTAAGCCCAATATTTATCAGACCGAAATTTGAGATTGTGGTCTCCTGTTGCATTTATTTCAGTGAAAAAAAAAAAAAAAACTCTTGTCAGCGAGAAAACGATATTGTTTTCTTTCTTGCTGCCAGGCTTTTTTTTTTTTTTGCTGAAATAAATGTTGCAGGCACCCACAATCTAATTTCGGTTTGATGATTAGGCTTAGGTGGACGTCGACTCGGATATATTTTGTTTTTCTTTTGTATCTTCTCATTCAGATAACATGTCCCGACACTTCTGCATTTTATCACCACACCGCTATCGTCAGATTCTCGCGGAGTTTCAGCTTTCTGCGTTCCATTATAGTTTCTTTATGCGGGCTAAAGTGCCGGGTTTCATTTTCTCCGTGGATCCTTGTCTTGTTTTTTGCCAATGACAGAACCATACTCAGTGCGGTGAGTTCACTGCACGACACAGTGCAAGCATGATGTTGGCACTCTTTTGCATTTAATGCAGACAGGGTATGTACGGGCATCGATTTTCTAATGCTTAAGTTGCTTCCTCAAACAACCGCTTTCCACTATGCAAGCAGTTTTTATGACAGCCTCGCAATTCTAGTATATCAAAAGAAAAAAGCAACCATCACTTGTTCGTGGTGACTCACTCCTGCTCTGCACTCTGCAAGCATATTTTTGCATTCATCAATTGCTTGCCCCCCCCCCCCCCTTCCCCCAGTCTATCTTTTGTGTTGTCCAACATTGCATAGGTCCCGAAATATGAAGACCTACCACTTGATTTATATCTTGGGAGAGTTATCTATCTTTCATTGCGTTTCCATATGCTCAGCTCTTGTGTCAACACAAATAGAAAGACTATTAATGTCCCACATACATATAACAACTTTCTCATGACCCCAGCAACTCTCCAAATGGGAAGTAGGCCACCACTGCCAGCATAAGTTTTTATTTCTTGCCCAGAAAGAACAATGCTCTTGCTTCAAGGTCGGCTCGTGACACAAATCAAGCGTACCATATCGTACCTGGGATCCGTTTATTACACACTGTAAAACATAGCGCTCGACAAACACACCTTTTTGTTCTCACCTGACGCAGGAGACACACGGGGTTTTAGACACTCCGTCGTGGTCACATAGTTGCAAAGCAAGGTATGCGAGGGCATTAGGGTTAGGCGAATGTTGGAGGATGATCTTCCTTCGACTAGCACCATAGTCAAGCAGAACAAGTGCAGGACAAACACAGGCTTGAGCAATGTGTTAATGCTTGTCGCTTCTTTTTTCTTACAAATGTCAAAAAATAATTTCTGTCCGGATGGTACCAGAGAGCTGTCACTGTGCGACGCCATGTGTAAAACGATAGAAATACCGGTTGTATATACACAGACTCTAAAAACCGTAGAAAGCTATGCCACGGTCGTGGATTGGTGGGCGCTTGTAAATAGATCCTTTGACATCGCTCTGTAGAGATTCCTCTGAACTGCCTTGGCACACCTATGAACACGGAATGATGAAAAAAAGCTGAATCGTGGACAACATATCTAGCACCCACGTTGGACGGAGTTGAAGAGTTACACGCATAGTAGGTTTGATCTCTTTGAAGAACACCGACGCCCTTCTGCGTAAAAACTACTGCAAACAGTTTTTGAACAGTTGCATGTGTGTAAAGCTCATATGTACACTTATTTGCGAGAACAACAAGGGACGGAAATGCTGCCGAGAGGGGTAGTTTGGCTAGGAGAAAGGTCGGAAAATTACTACGATCTGAGAGTATACGTGTTTGTAGCTCCCTACCCCACGTTTCTACGAGAGGAACTCGCTTCGAAATGGCCGAGTGAACTGAAACAATCAAATCGAAGTCGTACGATCACTGGTTCAATCATTCATTCTCACTCTGCCTTGCTCTACCAGTCATAGCCTGTAGTGACAGCTTCATTTCGTCTCATAATAAAAGAAGTTATATATTTGAGATTCTGACATAGGGCTCTTTGCCTCTCAAAGCAAGCAGAGCCGATTGAGATTCAGCATTCAATCGTAACACCTGTCAAACACACATAAGAAATTTTTGTAAAGCTATGGAATGAACCGTAAAGGACGCTCTTCATGTGCCAAAAAGGCAAATGTTAAAAACCCCACATCACCTTTCGGAGATGTGTTTAAAAAATGTCTTGCGGCCAAGCTACACCGCCGTGAGCAAAGTGATTGTGTTCAAAGTGATATAACTTGAAACCTGTTATCATCAGTTCGTGCAGCTTTGATTGTTCCAGAAACTGCATATCAGCCTTCTGGTTGAACAACTTCAAATCGTTTTGATTTGTTGCTTCGAAAATTCAGTATCATTGTCGGAAACACATAGAGTGTCGTGGCGATTACACATCTAACCCACAGTAGTGGCAAGAGGCGTCTGCCACTGTCGCGAAACCCGCTATATTTACAGTTTTAGCTGCTAACAATATATATATCGTCGTCCTGTTCCACGGCTCCCGAACCGCAGTTGCAGCACGCCAAAGAGCTGTGGTGCCCAACAAGTGTGATGGCACAGTGTTGCTACAGGTTTTCTCTCCTGCGGGACCACCGAGGATCAGAAGGGTGGCAAGATAGGAGCGGCAACACCGTGTCGGCCCGTCAACTCTAGTTTTGCTTTTACAAATGGAAAACACTTGCAGCGTAACGTTCGAGGCACCGTCCATAGAGACACCGCCCGCAGATGAGAACACAGGGTTTTCTGAAGGATGAGGGTAGGGTCTGCTTTCACGCCCTGGTCTGTTGTTGTGTCTGGGTAGGGTTCATGCTGTAGGCTTGCTGCTGCACCTCTTGGTCGTACATCTTCTTCGCCATGCGCCGGCTGTCGACGCCAAAGAGCACCGCTGCCACGTAGGTGCAGAATGCCCCGATGACGCCCAGCGCAAGGACCACGACAGGTAGTTGTGGTCCGGGTCGGGCATCCAGTCTCTGCCGTCGCCGCGGGCACCAAACACGATGACCGCTATGGTGTTGCATACCGCTGCAAGGAAGGAAGGACGACGACGGAGTGAGTCAGAGCAGATTTTTTTCTGAAATGTTGGTTTTATATTTTACAACGGCAGCTGTTAGTGGCACGTCCCCCGGTTTCGCGACGGCATGAGCGTAAACAAAAATTAACAATTTCCCCGCTAAATATGGCAGCAAAATTCATGTCCCGTGTCCTGGCGTCACGGGACCTACAGACAAATTCAGTCTCCCCGCTAAATTTAGTGGAAAAAATTACGTCACGTGACCTATGCGCCAGTTCAGTTTTTCTGCTAAATTTGGCGAGAAAATTCATGCCACGTGACCTGGCGTCATTTGACCTATAGAGTAGAACACGCCAGTAGGAAGAGTGGAGAGAGAGAAAAATGCCCTCCCCCTCTCTTCCCGCGCGTCATCTGTTCCGCCGAGTGGGCAGCGCAGCTGCAGCTGTCTAAACGCATCAGGTCGTGTGATCGTTGTGCAATTTTTTTTTTAGTTTTTAGCTTCCCAAACAATGTAAACCAATGGCTTCGATCACTGTGATTTCGTTGATCCTCCAGGCCCTTGTTTCTATGCTTGGAGCCTTTCTTTATTCCACTCTAGGGAGTTATAGCTTGTGGCCTCTATGCACTACACAGTGACGGTGAGAACTCTTCGTCAGAGCATAATCTGCTAAAACTAATACTATACTATCAACAGGCACGTAGCCAGGATTTTGTTTCGGGAGGGGGGGGGGCACCCATGACAAAATGCTGTATGAGGAGGAGGGGAGAGGAGGCCCCAGCAAAATGGAAGATTTCGGGGGGGGGGGGGGGGAGGGCTGGCTGGCCTGGCTACGTGCCTGACTATCAACATGGTGACCTGGCTGATATTAAACAGCATCAGAGCTGTCCCTGGAAGGGCTAATTGTGGTGCAGGTGCTCCTGTACTTCCAGCAAATTTCGTGCCTAGAATGTTATCCATTATCTTTTGTGCTGAACGTCAGCACCTCTGTAAAGTTTCTGGGACAAGTTCCTGTAACGTTTCTGGGTCAAGTACTGGGAAAGTTTACTGCAGGAATTTGCTTGCCTAATGTCCCAAAGAAATTTGAACCATAAACTAAAAAAAAGAAAAAAATGTTTTTTAAGTGCTTCAATAGGACATGATGGGACACATGTGGCATATGTCGGCAAATAAACTTTCCTTGAAAAAAAGATTACTGCGGTATTTACCTCACAACAGTCACTGATTACAAAACACACTGTCTCGAAATAGAAGTACGTTCCTGAATCTCCTCTAACTCAAAATCTGTCTTGTGACGTCCTTCCGCTTGTCCTTCCGTTTTTCGTTTTCACCTCAAGAATAAAGCAAGTTTTGCGCATTGTTCATGCGCCGCGCGAAGTAGTTCTTACAATATTTGGCTATCGGAGGAAGAAGCCATGCATTTGGTATCTGACAGGTGTATGTCTTGATAAGATAACACATACCTAGTCTTAAATGCACCTACATATATCTTAATACTCAACATAAAGGGGAAAAGTTGTGGTGCTACGCGAGGAGCCGGACTCTTTTCGTTGCTGTTCTTGTGGAAACAAGTATATAGTTTCTACAACATTATTTCAGACCACTCCTTTAAAGAGAACCAGTCAGACCTGTAGCTAGAAAAAAAAATATTTACGCTTTTGGAGATGTTATGCGAAACCTCTTTTTCCATGTTTTGACAGGGCATACATAAAACACTCGGGACAGGGGACGATGAACATATCTTTCAAAAGATATCCCTTGTCTTGAGTTTGTTTTATTCTTCCTGTGTCAAGTTACCTTCTACCTTCTGTGTCAAGTTACCCTCTTTTACACCTCGTGGTACCATCCTAAATATTTGCTTAAAAAAAAAAAAAGCTTCCCCTAAAAAAAAAAAAAAAAAGTCTTAAAGTCTTGGCTACAGGTCTGCTTATAGTGCTGACCTGGATCTACAAGCATTTCAGTGCATTACCATGGGCAGACACCTCCCACAATGTAGACGGCGTTATGTGTATGGTACATGCACGGCAAGTCATCCGGAACGGAGGATTTCTCAGAAAAGTTTAGAGCAGGAAAAATCTCACCTGAGGCGATCAGTAATGCGATGACCACCTTGAGCATCTGGAAGGCCCTGGCGGCAGGCAGGCAGATGTGCATGGCCAGCAGGACGACGCATGCCAGGAGCAGCACCGTGAAGCCGATGGTGAAGAACACTTGCACCGCCACGAAGAAGGCTGCACGGAAGCGAACGAGAAGTGTCACCTCAACAGAGGAAAATGGAGAGCGGGCGTAGCTTCGCTGTCTATTTTCAAAGTTTGTTTAGCGCGCCATGACGACCAGGTCGGTGTCTGCGACCCTGTCATTGCCCTCTCGACCTCAGATGAGCATGACGCGCCCGGCAGCACGTCTCGCGCGCACAACCGATCAATGTGCGCTCAGCCGGTCCGGTAGCCAGGTCAAATCGAACATGCGCGCTACCGAAGGCACGATTTACAATAATAGACATTCCAAGTCGACTTGAGTGGAACCGTCGTCAAATCGCAGCAGCTACCAAAAAGAAAAAGGGAGAGAGGCCGGCCGGTTGCCGTGCTTACGGGTTTCGATGAAGTCTCTGAGGGTGTTGTATTCGTACGTGAGCACCCATCGACAGCCCACGTCAGAACTTCTCCATATTCAAGTCATTCGGGTTGGAGAAGCTTCGGAAGCAGGCTTCCCACAGTCCGAGCCTGAGCAACTGGGCACTGTAAATGCGCGGGTCGGACGCCAGCCAGTAGGGCGTCGCGAAGGCGATGAACACCAGCACCAGGCTGAGGGCGGCGAAGGCGTAGCCCGCCTTGCGGCCCAGCGAAAGCTGGCTCCAGTCCGACATGTTGTCCGGAGACACGCTCGCACGTGCTCAACGGGAGTCGAACGCGCACCACCGTGAGCACCGTTGAGATTTTCCGAATCCGACACCCTTGGAAACGTCACTGACGCCGCCGCCGCCGCCGATCCAACATGGCGGCTCTGCCGTCGCTACGCAAGCGCGGACGCCACACCTGTGCTGCGAGAGTGCGGACTCTCGGATATCGAGTGGTCGCGCCAGGTGCAAAACATTCCTGGCGGCTGATGCGATGCTGCGGACGGAACCGTTTTTTTGTGTGTTTCTTTCTCTTTCTTTTCTTGCGTGTAGAGTTGGGTGGTGCCCTCTCTCTCCTTCTCCACCCAACTTGTTATCCTTCAAACGGGTGGCGGTTGGAAGAAAAGGGCTCTCTCTCTGCTGCGTTCTTGAGCCGATGTCTTTTATTCGTAGAAACGTCACCGCGAAGGACTTTTGTCGGGGAGGGCTTCGGTGATGTTGTGGTCGGTCCCGGTTTGTCATCTTCGCGAGGCGACCTGGCGGAAATGATTCGTTCTGCAACTATGAACGCTGCTTTGAAACGGCCCTGTTGTCTTTTGTGTTCCGAGTCATCCGGATGGCACTTGTCACGCGAGGCTTTCTTTCGAAGCGTGCTCGCTCTCTCGCCTTCTTCGCAAAACTTATATTTACTACGATTGCTTCTGGTCCAAGTGGTCTGCGAGTCTGGGAACAACGAGCGTGTGGCTGCCGTCTGTGGATACGGAGCAGAGGCACTTCTTGCGGACAGAGAGAGACCTCAGCAACCTTCGTTCGTTACCTCCACGGATGATGCTGACCGGAAGTCACGTGTTATCGTGTCTGACCTTGTACGGGTCGCTTTGTCTAGCCTATCCTTGTAGAAGGCCGTTCGCGCGTCAAGGAAGGCCGTGCAGAAACGAAGCAGTGATGATGTCATCGAGTTTGGTGCTGGCTACGCTTCTCAGACCCCTTTATACAAAAGTGACTTTTCTGTTGAATATGCCTGTGCCACAAGCATATCGACGAACCTGCAGCCGGGTTACCTGGCATGATTGACTTTACTATGCTGCGACATCAAAGACATTAAAACCACGGACCTCGTCGCCTGTACTACCATCCGCGGTAAAATCCACCCTTCACTTTCTTAAATTGAATATAGACGAACTTGGTGCTTCAAATTCAAGACGCTAAAGCGACCGCTAAAAATACGCACCCGTCATACTTTGTTTAATGTTTCATTTAAAATTAAGCAAAACTTTTTTCTTTGACAGTTTGTGATACATATTACATCACAACTTTTCCCAGATGTCAACCTGGTGACGTGTCAATGAAATCATCACCATAAGTCACACAAACGTGTCTTTGTGTTGCGATCTGATCCTACTTGTGCGACAAGCGCCGATTTTGATTTTTCGTCGACGAAACGAGGTCTACTTTTCTTTCGACCGGACCCGAACAAACTTCCTCGGTACTACTTATTCGCCAATACATTCCTTTGTGGCTAAAAGGTTACGTGCAAAGAGTTGCCAACCAGATGTATTTTATTCGTGTGCGAGCAGTCTTCGTTTACCGTCGCTCTACTGGAGGATCCCTGCCCGCGGAGGCATCACGCCGATGGGAAGCGTCGCCCATTGTGAGGTATGAAAGGTATAACAAAAAATGTAATATCTGTCAGTGTCAGAGAAGACAAAGTGAAATCGAACGGCTAAAATGCGCGCGGGTTTTCGGGAGCGTGGTTTTGCGGTCGGTGACGTCGAAGTGGGAGTGCCCAGAGGCAGCCGTGCGATGCTTGCCGGCAGCAGCTGTCAACGACCGCGCTCGGGACGTGTGTTCGTGCCACGTGTCTGGGAACGTCGTGCTCGGGCGAGCAGATCTCCTCCTCCGGGTACATCTCGCTCGGAATGTGTAGCGATCGACAACGCGCTGCGCCTTTCGTTGGAGCGAAAAGGCAAAGCCAAAGAACATTGGGCATCGCGGAGATGATGATACCGTAATACCCCGAAAGATAGCCCCCCCCCCCTCCCCAAGATGGCCCATCCCTGTTTTCGGTCCAAAGGTTACATAACAACGAAATATATATAGGGTGTATGAAATGCCGAGGCTCGATCTAAAATGGGCCGTATAAATCGTCGCCTGCACGTAGCAATCTAAGCTTTTCGTCAAAGGTGTATTTCACATGTGGGTTTTACCTCGTAAAATTACAAAACGTAACTCCCTTTTTGTAAAAAAAAAAAAAAACTTTTTTATTTATTTTGGTGAAGAAGAAAGACCAGCGAAGGCGCTCGTCCCGTGTGTTTCTTCTTCGTCCTCGTCTGTTTTCGCGCTGTTTCCTACGATGAATTCCCACCAACTCGCCCAACTATCCATTCTTCTATGATAGCTGGAAAGGTTGCCGCCGTCGGTCATAGATGGCGGTAGCTGTCCAGAGTTTTGTGTAGTTTTGTGTCGACATTTGTGTGGTACCGGACACGAAACTGGGGAAACTAGCCCTGAACAGCTCCGCTGTAAAAGCGCCAAAACACGTATTGATAGATGGCGTCGGGAGAAGCGTCGGAACGCGTCGGAAGGTGTAGCCGATCAGCGAAAGAGAACAGACGACATGCAGACGAAATCAGTCGGCAGCAAGAGCGCCGTCGTTACGGAACCGCGTTTCTTTTATTTTGTTACTTCAGGTATTTTTTTTATCATTGTTACTTCAAGCATTTATATCGTTTATTTGCTGATAGATGGCGGCCGATGATCTAACGCCAGTGCAAGCCATGTGCAGCTGCATCATAACTTGACAAAGAGAGCGCTGCGGCCGCCGCGAGCCACTACAGCGACGCGTAGTTCCCCACGGGAAAAGTACGCTCCGACGGAACGAAGTCACGTGCCCCGCTCGGGCGTTCTCATTGGCTCGGTGAGACATAGTCTAGTAAACAGCTGGATTTTCTCGAGGGCCTAATTTTCGAGACTTGAAACATATCACGCGAATATATCGCCAGACAGTAACGACTGCATATGCATAAACCACATGGATACCATAAACCACTCCCAATCACAAAAATTCATGCAGGGAACCCCCCCCCCCCCTTTTTTTTCCTACCCTAGTAGAGCGAACGTTGGAGAGGAGGCGACCTCCTCTGCAGCGTTCGCTCTGCTAAACTGGAAAGGTGTGGGAAACGTTTCTCCTGAACACTTAACCTGTCACCGACTATAGCTAGCGAATTTGCCAGCCTAGTATTGTGTTTGTCATTTAAATGATAGGAAAAGTGAACAGCGTTACGAGACCTAACGCCTACGTGTTGTAATTGTATACGCAGGCCCATAGTAATTACGTTGGGTGCAACAAGAGATCAGATCAGAAAACGTTTATTTAAAAATGATGGGTTCCGCCACACCTCTTGACTAAGATCATCTAATGCGGTACTGATACACACACAAAAAAAAAAAGCACTACAAATATTGTAGTTGAAAATGTATCTTGTAATTAACGTTCATTTTTAACAAACAGCGGAACGATTGAGTCGTGAGGATCTGTCGTTATTGGATTGGTCTCGAAAAGCCGTGTTTCTTACGAATTTAATACTTTTAATAATATTTATTAAAACAAATTATGCGGAGCGCAAGTTTATCTGCTTCTTGAGCAGGGGTGGCGGTGACGTCAGAACGACGCCGAGCTCCGATTGGTTCCCAAGAAGCAGACGATCTTGCGCTTCGCATTGATCGATCAGCATCCACCATCATCTGATCTCGGTTACCTCCCATCATCTGAATACTCGGTTATTCTATTCTAATAATTCGAGAAGAACTGAGAACTGTTTGCGCAGATACTGCGTTCTGGGAGATGTAACCGTTGACATCGTACATCGCTCGATAAAACATATCATCAGACTGTCACAGTCGTGCCCTGGACGCGTCATATCGCAAAAAGATGGTGGCATTTGTCCCTGTCACGGTACAACCGTGTGTACCGTCTATGATGGAGTGCAGTGGACGCTATACGAGCTATCCCCTGTTCATCCAGCGATGTGGACGACGGATCACGTGACTACCCGACGGCGGGATTGGTTGGGGTGGCTCGTAGCGTCCGCTGCATGCAAATGGGAGGAAATGGAGCCTCGGCGTGTTTTGAACCGTGGCGCCGGACTGCTGCCCGACTCTCGCTTATGCGTCTCGTCTCGTCGCGCAACGCAGCAAATACTGGAGTGTATTCGCGCGACGCCTACCGGATGTGCGCACTCAACTGTAAAGTTGGCGCTGGAACCGAAAAAGAAAAAAAATAGCGCATAGGCGACGAGACATCGTGCTAACTGATACACTGTTTCTGTTTAGCGGGAGCTGCTCTGACAAGACGGTTCGTTAACTTAGGTTTCGGTGCACGGTACGCTAGAACGTAACGTTCGAATCGCAGTTCGTTTAAGTTTTTCGTTTTCTGTTTTTTAGTCCCTCTTTTTCTTTTTTTGCGAGGAGTGCAGACACGACATCGCTAACGCCGGGTCGCAAGAAAACTGGTTCATTCTGTATACAGTAACAACTGCGTCGTAATTATAACCTCCGGACTTGCTTTTAGGACGTTGCTTTTTAGTTCGTTGAGTCACGTAGCTGCGGAGCGTCGGGCAAAAAGCCTCTTTGAAGGTCGCAACAAATTTCAGTTAGTCCTCGAAAGATCTGAGCCCCTCCTCCTCGCTTCGTATGTCTATAAATATGGGGATTCATGAGTCAGAGCCCAGACTCACGTCGCCGTGTAGATTTCTATTATGTGAGTGTCTTAACCGGTCGCGTATGTGTCATCAAAGTTGTCGTGGGCGAGGATGTGAGACACGCGCGTGACTTCACAATTGGCTCTCGAGTGCTGAAGTGAAACTACGTACCTTTCTGGCACTACAGTAACATATGGTACAAAGTCGACGGGAAGCTACGTTTTGACGTGTTGTAGCTTAGACGGAGGGAAAATGATAGAACTTGTTTTTGATTGGAGCATACTAATCGCTCCGCAGAAGAAGAAAGCCGAATCTGTTATTTGTTTGCTTTTTTTTTTAAGTTGAAGTCGCTAAACCTTTTGTTTTGACGCATATTTGGAATGCCGTAAATTTCTTATTGAAGAGCATAACACAACTATTTTGATGTCCTTTGATGTTTTTTACGAAGATTATATGAGCAAAGATTGTATCAGGAAGATAAATGACAAACCTGTGTGGGAAGAGTGACAAAATAGGACAATTTAAGCACATTTTCACGCCTGATATATCGCGCCCGCAATATTATAAACATGTTTTGTCAACCCAATCCAATCCAATCTGTCATTTCCTGTCACGTGATCAGGAAAGGTGCATAACAGGGGACTGGGACAAAATGCTGCTCAACAAAAATAATCAACTATCAGTCAGTGTTTGTACAAAATAATATCGCTTTGTTTTACGCGTATACATCGCGCAAGCAGACTTTACAAAAACGGCAGACCTCGATGTGGAAGGTACGCTTTGAAGCGCTATAGCTTCGACAGAAAAGAAGGGTTGCAGCATGTTGACTGAGTTACTTCTAATTGTGAAGGAAATTAAGTTGTTTTTTAATTGCACCTCAAAGTTGCTAAACTTTTTACATCTGAGGCGCGTTTTGACCGCCGGATCGTCCTCAATTTACAACGTAAAGCAGCAATACGTGTATCGTTTGATGGAACATTTTAAGACGAATATCACAGGAAACATTTTAAAATACAGACTCAACATATACAAAATGAAAATGAAGAAGTCGCCTAGGTTCATCTGTTTTTGACACACACGCCATAAAACACCTCACACGCAATTTTGTAAGACCTTAGTATCGGTAGCTGCTATATATGTTTGCACAAGAAGTGTTATCGCGTGTAGGTCTTTGTTATATGTGTGTTAATCTCTCCAGGTATTGGCAATTAACATAAAAAATATGAAGAAAAAGATACATGTCGATCGGATTCGTACAATTTTCAGCGAACACACGACGAAGAAAGAGGCGAGGTTAAACCCCGTCTTTTTTATGTCCATTATGTTTTTATGACATTATAATATGTCGACAATCATTTGCTTCTTGTGATATACTCGTATTTTTACGTGGTAGTGAATTCGCTATACTCATATGCATTCGCTGTACCTCCACTTATTGTTCATGTAGTGTTTTGTCCAGTTACAGGTTTGTATTAATGTAAGCGAAATTACTTGTTCTTGTCTTGTCCTAATGATATAGACTTTATTTAGAAGAATGGGCACAATGAGAATACATTTAGAGGAGTAGTCACAAATCGATGAAATCCAAGCTCTCCGCGCAGTGAACTTCCGTTGAATAAAAAACATTAAAACAGATGCAAAAGAGCCCAGGTCAGCTAGAGCGCGTCGCGGTTCATCGCCAAGGAAAACCTTCGCTTATATCACAAGTAAGGGTTGACTACCCCTGAAGGAACGAGTGTACACCGTTTCTTATTTCTTATTTTTTCTCTCTCTCTCTCATCTTGCGAATTTGTTCTTTGTTCTCGTTTGGGAATTCATTGGGAGCTGCGGACAATGCTGGGCGCTAAGGCACGTTCGGCTCCGTTTATCCTCCGTCGCCTCCTTTGTCCCCGATCGGCGTGCTAAGCAGCCAACCCGCGACATATCAGGGTTAGTGGGCCAGCCGGCCACGACGCTCTTACGCGCATACCGACGGGTCCTCCTCACAATCAGCCGGAGTGCTTGCACGAGGAAACTTGTCTATCTCAGATACATAAAAAATATAAAAAAATTACGACGTTTCGAGCGGTTTCCGTTCGAAACGTCGTAATAAACTTTGTTGTAGTAGTTTCCCAGCAGAACACTTCTTTACTTATATATATATATATATACTTTATATTACTTTAAATGCCCGTAGTATTGCAACCCTGCTTCAACTTTCCTTCGATATATCCGTATATTCGCAGTATCCACACCTTCGCTGTATCCAGATCCTCGCTATATCCACACACCTTCACTATATCGCTATGTCTCTCTTAGCGGAATATAGAGAGGGTACACAAATCAGCTGAATATGGTATCGCTCCTGTTTTTTCTGGTGTCGAGACCGACCAGACCGACCCAGGTTTGAAGCGATAGCACGGTCTGCAACACGAGAAACTGCATCTGAATATGTAGTGTAACTTGGTGGTGTACCCACACATCACGCACCAGGTTTCCGGGTTGTTATTCGTGAATATTTTCATTCTCATTGTTGTTGATAAGCCGGGTGCAGTGTTGCATTTACAAATGAATGCGGACTCACCGAGATATTTGTTTTCTCGCCCTTTTAATGCTGCTAAATTTGTTGCAAGCGTAGTCATACTAACTCCACCTGTCTTTTTTCTTCCATTTTTTGCGTATTATTTCGGTGCCGAATATTCATGCCCATATATTAAATTACGATGGGTAGTGCACGTGCTACCCACGCGGTTATGTTTTAATTTTCATAGTACATAGAAGCTCGGCATTGCACGTGCTTGCACCAGCAGGGGAAGTTGAAGTATCCTCACTCTGGGTTGTAAACAAATTCCACCAGGCGGCGATACCCAAACTTCTCGCCGCAAACAACCATAAAAAAAGATAATAAAAAAAATTGAGTGATATTTTGGCACACACGCGACACATGGTTTTCTTGCGAGTGTTTCCGACATATTGTAAAGACTCCGAGCTCCTCGATGACCGTCAGACTTTATTCTGCTGCTTGCACGCCGCGGCAACACTTCTCACACTGTCTGTCTGCAAACAGTGGCGCGCTTGCCTGCACCAAGGAGTATCTGCGCATGCGTAGCTACTGCGTGACGTCGGCGACGCGTGCGGGTTTCAACGTTGGCTGGTCCACGTGCATTTGCAGACAAAGAGCCTTTGAACGAGCTATAGACGCATCATCGAGGAACGTCACGAAGTGGCGCTTCCGCCATTTTGTCCGGCCCTTCGCGGCAACAAAGCGTTCGTATGGTTCGCCGCTCATATGCGAGACTAGCTCTGCCCGCCTCCATGCATGCTACCATGTCGACACCTCTTGGAAGGTCAGGACGTTTCGGTCTGACATCTCTCTCTCTCTCTCTTTCTGTTCTCGTCTTTATTCGTTCGTTCATTGTTTTCTTTCTTCTCCTTCACCTTTCGTGAGTGCCTCATTCGCGAGTTCGTGATCGAACGGTCACGCGTCGTCAGCGTTTCTCTACTACGTTCACCCCTAAGCCGACAGTGAGGCGGAAGTTACGTGCTCGCTGGACCAGTCGTACGTCGATCTTTTGTCACGTGTTCACGTTCCCGCCCCCGTACCCGCGTGCAGGAGTGGGGTCAGGTGATGAAAAGGAGTCGGTTTGACTGGTCCGTCGAGTACGTATAACTCCCACCGCCCTGTCAGCTTGTAGGGTTGGACGGAGTCTGCCGCCTTCCAAATTCCGATGACGCCATGCGTGTCGAACTCGTCGATGGATAACCTATGGATGCCGCTTTTCCCCCTGCAAACGGCGATTCGACGCGGAGGAATGTTTTCCACGGCGACGGCGGTAGTGTGCACGTGACGCAACGGAACCATTGCGTTCGTCTGTGCGGAAGTTCGGCTTTGTTTCGACGAAGGGGTGGATCTGCCTCAAATGCGAGTCGTTTCTCGTCGGCACCGCTGATGGGGTAACTCATGTGTGAGAATGAATTGTCGTGGAGCGTGTGGGTGTACGTCCCGACACTGAAAGCTTTATTCATTTATTGTGGCGTAATCTCGATTCTGAGGCTCGCCTAGCTGTCATGGGCGACGAAAATCGAAGAATAGAGGGGGTGTGCCACTGGGATGGCGCTGCTGCCGGTACCGCGCACGCGCAGAAGCTTCACTTCTCCGGGATCTGGTTTCTGCACACGCCCAGTGCCCGCACATGCATGTTGTGGGCAAACGTGAGCTTGTTCAACGTGTTCGTGTGTAAGGTACACAGTGTAGCCTACCTAACACTCGCGATGTCTGAGCTCACCGATTGAGTCTCAATTAGCTTGTTCTGCTTCAGGACTCTTCTCGAGTACGGATATTAGGTACATTCTAAAACAATAATGCTTGTGCTTTCACTTTCCAGCAGAGCAGTCGGGGAGCCAATCGCTGCAATGTATACGAATTAAGCTCTGCGAATGACGGAGCAGAAAAGCTGCTTAGTCCTAAAAGCCGTCTACAACGTGAGCGTGGCGTTCCACACGCTGACGTCAGCTGGTCCCTCCGCAGATCCAGAGTGATTGGTTTCCAAGTGCTCGCAGTAATTGGCGTTCCAAGGGCATTGTGTAACGTGGGGTGTTCAGCCAGCACCACCAGCTACGCCTAAGGTTGAAAATGGCGACGGCCGCACCACTGAGTTTCTGCTTCTGTTTGGCCGGGAAAGAGATAACGTGACCGCAGCGGCGCGCCGCCGCGATGTTAGCAGATTGGCACATTTGCAAGAACGCTGACGCTTTTGGTCACTTATGCGTGGGGAATAAAAAACGCAAAAGATATGAATTCTGTCGAGGAAGAAAAGACCCAGGACGGCGCGGCCAACCGTCGCTCGAGAATTCGCTTCTAGGCGGCTCGGAGGTCGCCGCTCAAACAGCTCGTATACGTTCACTGCGGAGAGAAGAGTAAATGAATGGCGAATGTCGCCACAAGTACGGCATAAAAGGTATATTGTGCCGCGTTTTCAAAAGAAACTTCACGTCGGAGGTCGACCGCTCGCAGCAAGAAAAAAGAATGAAACGGAGCTCGATTTAAATTAGCTGGCAACACGTCGTCGGAGACTGGAAAGCGTGTGATTTTTGTTCTCCGTTTGTCGTATGGAGCGATTTTTTATCGAAAATAAAAACGCTAGGGGAAAAAGAACGGCCAAGAAGCAACGTTGCGACAACCTTGCAGCGAGACTGATGGCTGTCGTTTATACAGTTGAAAGTTCATCGACTGTTTTGTGTTCCGTGTTTTGTATCAATCTTTTTCTTTTCTTTTTTGCGTTATAAAAGGTTGATGTACGAACAGTTGTCAATCATACGGATGTTGTGATTGTGTACAGCGCAGAGAGCATTCCGGCATTTCATCTACAGGGACGGCCGTTTGTTTCATGGTCCCCGACAGTATGAATAAAGCGTCCCTTTCGGATGTCCGACCTGTAGCACGTGCTTGTTGCCTTCCGCCGTGCTTCACGAGACGCCGAAGCACTGTCGAAGGTGGGAAGCTCGATGCTGGAGGCGGGACAGCTGAAGGACCTCCCTGCCGTTCTCATTCTGTGAGTGAGTAGCTTGGGTTCGTGGTGTTCGATTTTCGGACACATGTCGACCCGAAGCGTCGATGGAGCGAGAACGACCATCTCTTCCATTTGTTTTTTTTTCACGGCGTGACTGTCGTGACGCTGCGCGTGACGTGGAGCTGGGCGACTCGTGTTGCCCCGCAGGTCGACACAGGGTGGTTCAAACCGCGAACTAAGGGCCACGAAACTGGAATTGCGTGTCACCAGAGACGAAGGCTATAGGGTTCGTAAAATCGAACTTGCAGGGTGTTCCTGTTTAGCGTTAAAATTGCTGCTGCGCAACCTAGGAGAAAAAAAGAAGACGCGTTTGGCTGGTAGTTATTTTTGCGGAGTACACGGTGGAGCAATCATCGCGATCTACGCGGCTCGTTTGACCGATTACGAGGCGCGAAAAATTAGGTCGAAATCGATAACGTACTTTGGGCAAGGCCAATTTTTAGCGAGCGGAACAACGCCATGCTGGTTCATTTTGCAGATTGCGAGCGAGTGCGAGGCAAACTAAATTTTTCTTGCTACGCAATTGGCGTAGAGCTCTCCGGAAATCGTTGTAATCAGCTCACCGGGAGCTCAGTAAAAAATCAAACGACCAAACGATTTTTTTTTCGGCGATATGGGCAATCTATCTGCCTGTTCAGAAATATGTTATTTTGCCTCCACGTAGCGTGCTGGTTTCTTTGTGAACACTTAATTTTTTTGTGTGTATCAGTTTTTAGCGAAACGAGTGGTGCGGCGACAAAACAGGAGCGGATGAAGAACTGACTCGGCGCAATACGTAACGAAGTATGAGTGTTTGTATCTGACATTCTTTCAGTGGATATAATTATTTTTATTGAAGCTCCTTAAACAGAAATAGAGCGAACGTTAGTGTATAGTATAGAACACTCCATTCGGATTTGTCTCCCTGGCTTGATATGTCTACGCGGACGAGTATATACTTTTGATTTTCGAGCGATCGGCACCTTTCGGCGTGAATTTCTTCTCTGACCTGGCGTCGCTTATGTCTTTATCTTCTATCCGGGGTTACAACATCCGACACTCGAAGCAGCGAATGAAGAACGCATTGCGTCATAAGCACGTAGGTGTCGAAGAAGAGAATGTTTCTAATGTGCCGACCCCGCCGCTGCGGTCAATTATTTTCCTCCGTATATACAGTCACGTCGGTCGTTGCCGTCTTGGTTTAGTCGCATTTTTGTTCCTTCTCGAATAGTCTAACAGATGTTCAATACATGCAGGGGCGGATTTAAAGCCAAAAAAAAAAGAGGCGTGGGGGGAAGGCCTCCATTATAACTTTTGAAGGAAAAACGAAGGACATAAACCAGCTGCTTTTTACGAAAAAAAATGTTTAGTTTCTGGTAATATGGCGAATATCAGGTCGACAAAATCTATCTGGGCAACGCTTGGTCTATGACGTCATACCCGTCCGTAACGTAAAATCCCGTCCCCCCTCCCTCCTCTTTTTCCCCGGCCCAATTTTTTAAAGTAATTTGTAATTTGGAGACACATGTTTATATATTTTCACGCAGTGGAGCATAACAAAGTCGCCGTCAACCATGGAGAAAGTAAAACATAAACTATACGAATTCGAAAAAGAACGAATTCTCTTTCTTTTATTGCTGGAATATTATATACTTCAATATTCGGTCATGATGACGATTATCATCGTCACTTGGGATTTAGAAGCTGTTACGTATTTTCTGGGTTATGAGCGTTACTCGTTGCTGTTGGGAAATTATGCTTGGATTATCACCTCGGCGTCTCTTCAAGAAATCTGCCGGGATGTTAGCTATCCACCTCTGTGTTTCCATAATAGATGAACAAATAAACTGTAGTTTTTTTTTGTTTTTTTTTTTTTTTGCTTACAAGTTTTGCGAGAAAGCGGGTCAAACTGGTTGTTACAACGGGAAATTTGCCTCGAAATGTGTTGCGTTTTCCATTGAAGAGAAACAAGCTTGGCTGCATCTATTCTCGCTTCTCGCTGGGGAGACACAAGACACACCAGGGTGGTTTTTTGTTTCTTCTTTTTTTATGCTTTGCAGATTTGTATAAGAAAGCCGTGAAGTTACACTTGTGCGGTTTGTGCAGGTGAGTTATACGGCCAGGGGCACATTATGAGTTATACGGCCAGGGGGTTATGTGCGTGGCTAGTCTTTGCGATAAGTCGGCTAATTAATTAAAACTCGCTAATCAAGGTTTTAATTAGTGAAGATAGACATATGGTTCTAATTAGAATAATCGCGTTCCGCCACTGCTAGCTTTGCACCTGCTTCACGAGTGGTAACTTTGTCGCGTCCCCCAAGTTTCCCACGAGCTTCAAGTCGTTCTTAAAAAGTGTTGATTTAGTAATTTCGATGACGCTTGGTAAGTTTCGAATTGGAACCATATGTCTATTTTAACATAAACGAATTTGAATTAATTAGCCGACTGATCGTTACGATTAGCCCTCTATACTATGTCCCTCTGGCCGTATAACTCACCTGCACGAACCGCATAAGTGTAACTTTCACACGCTTTCTTTAAACAAATCTGGAAATCTTAAAAATAAAAATAAAACACTTGTATATATTTTCCTTCTTCTCTTTGGGGTCGCGTGACTTGTTCTTTACGGGGTCCGACTCTAGGTATATACTTGAGGCGGCCGGGAGCTACCTGAAACTGCTCTCCAGTAGGCCTTGATATGCCGCGCCTGAACTTCGGCTCTTCTATATTCCGTTTCACCTTACGCTGGACCGCCGAGGCCGGATGCTTTATGCGCGCAATATTCCAGTCAATCCAACGCCGTGAACGCATCATACGTTGCTGCGCCCTTTTTGGATATCGCCTGACACTCGGAGCGCATCGGATTGGCTCCGATTGCTCGTAGCGTCCGCTGCGGCCCATCGAAACGAGATGTGGAGGAGATGAGCGTCGCCGCCAAGTGTTTATCGGTTATAAAGGCGTCCGACTCCGCCGATGCTTGCGTTGTGGTTAGATACGGCGGGCTCCGATGACAGCGGCGAGAACCGGCGTCAGGTACCTTTCCCACGGGCTTTGAGGGCGTGGAGAAGGTATATACGTGCAACTACGTTGGCGGAGAATCTTAATTGGACTTGATCGCGAGAACAGAGGCCGCCAATTCGCTCATTTTGGTCCGCCGCAAGTATAGTTATTCGTAAATGGAGGATTGCACGTAGAGTGGACCACGAGCCTCGTCGTTTGCAACGTGCTGACCGAAGTTCAGCGTAACTTCGCCAGCTGCGAAAACTGCGTCCCCAGCGAGCTAATCAAAGCGGTCGAGTGAGGCACCCGACAACCTTATTCTTCTTGCGACGTTGTTGGTGAAAAAGAAAAAAAAAACAGTAAACGAGAAATGCGCTTTATGGCACCGGAGTGCGCTCCTCCTCCGAAAATCTGTCAGGTGCTCCGTTCCATCGGTCTGATTGGCTCGAGCAGACCATTCTTCTCTTAACCAGTTATGCGGAAGCGAAGTATACAACCCGCGCGATGTACGGGAATTCGGCGTTTAAGTCCAGACTCGCGCTCGCTCGCAGCAGTAGGGAAGCTGAAGTCTTCGGAGTTCCGACAGTAATCCGTCGGATGGCGATTTCGAAAACTTTATTGGTGCTAACGGGCGAGGTGTTGCGGTGTGCGCGCACAAATTTCTCTCTCCGTTACCGACCTAATCGCCTTCGAAATTAGTTTTTCACGACCGCCGTTATTATTATCGTTATAGCTGTTTTCCCGCTGCGGCCTTCGACTCGCCGACGCGCTCGTGGCTATGCTGGAAAAAGCGATGGAGAAACTTCATCGTGACGTCGCCGGTGGGAGGAGCCTAATCTCAATCGGCGGCGAACTCAACTGACAGGGAACTTCATCGCGGCGTGTTGATGACGTCGACGAACAGCGGCGATTGAGTTGTAACTTCATCGGGATTTGTACCCAGAAAATGTCCCTAGAGGGGAATGCGCAACGCCGCATCGGAGGTTCTCGTAAAAGCAACATTTTTAACTTCTGAAAATGTAGAATTCGGTACAATCTAAATATAATTACCGGTGTCAAGTTTAGGTCGCATGAATCATGTCTTTTTACGTAAGTGAAACAATTTAGATGATCGCCATGCGTGAGCTGCATCGCGATCGTGATGAATCGTCATGGCCGACGGTGGATGTCGCGCGTAAAGTGCTCGTGTGCCTGTACGAAGATTTGCCTCACTTCTGGAATTTTTGCTGTCAAGTCAGGCTTTTTCAAAGGTTGTCACGTCGCGATGGCCACTCGGCAGTCTGGTGGGGGACGTCACCCAAGTGTCGTCGCAGAACTCGAGGAGTAGGACAGAATCTGGCCCGCAAAGACACGGAAGAAGGCGCATGATTTCGAGAGGGGACGCGCCTCGTCCGTCGCCACACGGCATCTCGGCTGCAGTTTTGGTAAGTGCTGGGAATCGCAATAGGCGGTTTTAGCGTTGCGTTGCCGTGCGCAGCGAAATTGCTACTGGTAGCTCGCGCTGTAACTTTGAAGCGCTCTTTTCAGCGCGCTTAAAGCCTTACCAGCCGTACTGTGGCCACCGCAGAACACGGTAACGGTCTGCTAAAACTTGCTACTGGTAGTGAGCAGACACCGTGTTGTTTTTGGTCTTATTGACTTTTACGCGAGTGTGCTGCTTCGTAATGTTTCTTCGAAAGCTCGGATCGTAGCGCTCAAGCTCACGAGTTAATTTCTCTAGACCTGTGCATGAGGCACTCCGATATTTGAATTCTAAGGTGTAGGCAAGGGGCATTACATCAACGCGTAACCAGAAAGGCTGTCAATTTTTTGTGCGTTAACATGTGTTTAATTGGATTTTGCAGGACTCATCTGCTGCGACCAAAGGTGCTAGTGAGGACCCAGCACAGGTGGCAGCTCCACCACCACCACCACCAAATGGTAGGTATAAAAAAGTCTGGACTCATCTCCATGATACACTGTTTGCACCTATGTCGCGTCATTAACATGTATTATGCACGAGTGCCGTCGGTAGTCTCATGCTGATGGCCACTGATGGTCTGTGGTTGCAGCTTTGCTACACTGTGATCATGGTGAACTGTGCTGGCTCCAGTGGCCCAAAGTGACAGTTTTTGTGCCCATCTCAGCAATTACATAAAACTGTGACCACTATCTGCACCATGCATAACTACGAGGGAGGTCGAAGAAGCTGTCATAAACATTATTGTGCCTGGTCGGTAGCTCCCAAGGTGGCCGTAGGCCCAACCGTGTTTCTAGCAAGGTGACACCTCAACAAGACTCACAAAAACTTAGGTGTACCCATGGTGCAGAGGCAATTCACACATGGTTACTCGAGTTTTGTGTCGAACAAGACAGCAGAAAAATGGATGAGACTAAGTGTTAGTTTGCAAAAAGGCTGTGGCTCCGGTTATCCGTTTCCCGACAGTGGCCTGCTTGCACCAAACATTCCCACACTGTCTCCGGTTCCATTTCCCAACAGCAGCCTGCTTCCACCAAACATTCCCGGCAACACTACAGCTACCCACCACTCTGAAATTGACACAGAAATGACACTAAGACAAAACTGGCTCACCAATTCCAAAATTGACATCTGCTATTTATATGGAAGGTTCAAAGGGCTGTGGGAACAGGACGCACCTAGCTGGGCATTGCCTATCGAACTCGGCAAAATTGTCGTCATGCACTTTTGCATATTTCTCTTAATTTTTTGCACTTGGGTATTCAAGTTCTCCACCTTTGGCTAGAGATCACAATCTGTAATAGTCCAGTTAAGAGTAAGTAGCAGATGGTTCTTGCCAGCACACAGGGCAATATTTTCTGCATACTGAACTGGACAAATATGGGCAAACTTTGTCGTGATCACTTGACGGTTTAAACTTCTGCCTCGGCCTAGCCCAAGTTCCTGCACTAGCACATATTGCCACGCGTGTCTCCGAGCAGGCGCGCTTGTGGCAAAGTGATTGTCGTGCTTGCCTCCCTTGCAAAGGTCCGAGGTTCGATGCTTGGCCGTGCATGCACCTTTTGTTAATGCCCCACACCTCCACCAAAATGTCACGAATGACAGATGATGAGGTGATGAATGAACAAAAACGAAACATTTAATTTGGTGAACTTGTGCCAAGACAAAAATACAAAGAGGTAGCTTTGCAGGCATCAAGGCGGAGAAGCACGATCGAGCGTAAGAGCGAGAATCCGTATCGCCTCACCCTCATATACGTGGGTATCTGAGACATTCGGCGTAGAAGGTTCGGCGCATATAACATTTGAACTTCGAAGAAGCAAGAGGGTTCTTGAATTCACCAGAATGCCACATTTACAGAAACAACAAAAAGGTGCCTGCACGGCCAGGCATCATACCTCGGACCTTTGCAAGGCAAACAAGCACGACAATCACTCCGCCACAAGCGCGCCTGCTCAGAGACGCACGTGGCAATAGGAGCAGCCTCTGGCATTAACTGCATCTGACATGTACAGAGTGGTGGCCACCACCACGGCGCCTACTGACATGACATCACACGCAAACCATGTATGCGTGCTACTGAAACTGTGTCATGTTGTCAGCCGTGCACCAGTCATCAGGTGAACTGCCACCCTGGATGGTGAGGGCCTGAACTGCCCCCAACTGCACTGTTTAGGACCTCTCGCCCACTCAGCGGGAGCAGCTGGTTGCATTGCACATGCTGCTGGAGTGCAACATGAATTCCCTAGCTTTAGAGAAGTGCAGTCAAGGTCCAAAATTGGCTGGCAAGCATTGTGTAGAGAACCGTGGAAAGAAAACCTGCATCATATGGCAATAATAAGTTATTTTAGGCCGAGTTTCTTCATCCTTGCTTTATTCAGTTACATCCAGAGCAGCTCGTGCTCACATCCTTTCTTGCTGGCTCAAGACAATGTGGAAGAGCTGGACTTCCACAGCACCAAGTGCATTGATGGGAACAACAGTTAGCGTGTCATTGGAAATCAGCTATGACAGACAGTTATAGCAGAAAGGAAGGTGAATGCAGCAGTCTTGTGTTTTCCTTCCTTTTCCTTTTCTGACCTTCTGTTGGGTTTTGAAGTGACCGATTTCCACCAGCTTGTCCCTTTCCATTTTTTATGTGATCGACGGAGCAGGCCTGTTTACTGCAAAGTAATTAGATCAAGCTAAATGCACATTGCTGAGGGCTGCCCGTCTCATAGGTTACGTGCTGTACTGGAAAACCCACAGCATGAGTGTGCTGGTCTGAGCACTTCCTTGGTTAGGAAGGTGCTCGCATAAACTAAACGTCTTTCCGAAGTCTCGCATTCTTGCTATTTCCAGTACTGCATGAGAGTTATGAGAGAAGGTTAAAGCAGTGGTATGCCATACACTACTGGGATTATATTGTTCTATGCAATTTCTCTAACATGCTGTTTAAAAATGTATGTATTTGTAAGCATTAGCCCCTTTTGTGTACTTTGGTTGCAGGCTCTGGTGGGACAAGCAGCTGCACATGCCCAGCAGTCATCTTCACTGACCACACTTGTGCTGCACCTCATGGTGGTGCAGAATTTTCATCTACAATAAAAATGCTCCCTATGCACTATTTTGCTTCTGTCATGATTTCAGTATAGCATGGAAACAAGATTTGCAGAAGTACCTTGGTCATACCCGACAAAATTGTCATACATGGAATAAAATTTTTAGGTCAGCAAATCTCGGTGCAATTGTTTATGTACCGACACTTGTACCGCAACTTCTGATGTCAATGTGAATTTCGTATACAAAGAACCAGAAATTTCCCAATTAATGGTGGTACGGTGGCTCCAATCATCCAGATGCCAGCAACCACAGTTAATTCTTCACCTTTTCTTTCTCTATGCTTAGAACAATACACTGTTGGAGCTGGAATGCTTACACAGTCGATGAGAAACGAGATGCCATCCGTGAGGGGGCCCTGCTTTTGTTCTCAGTCGTAATGCTTCGGAGTCTAGCTTATGCGGTTTGCATTTTTGCCAGGTTACCCTTGCCATAAACATTGTGTTACAAAGCTTTTTCAGAAAAAGCAACTTATCACAAACGTATAAAGTTCTAATTTTAGGTGCCATACCAAAAAATCTCTGACATCACATGCTTGGTGAGGTGTTTCTTCAGCCCAGGTACCAGACCAATAAAAAGAAATATACTTGTGATGTCTATCTTTTTCTAACATAACAGAATTTTCTGAAATACCAGACTTGCCTGCTATGGGCTTGGTGTCAGGCGTTTTAATGCATATTAAATTGCTTCAGATCAAGAAAAGTGTCCTCGTATCAAACTGCTCCTTTATCTATAATAGGTAGTCGATAAAAGATCCCAACAAAATTGAATGCCGCTTGTACTGTCTGCTAGGTAGATTGCTCTGCAGTCAAAAGGGACTTGCCGTGTATACTAGATTGGGCAAGTTACAATGTATGACACAAAATTGCAAGCAGATGCACACAAGTATATTTCCAATGTGACGATTCGAAAGACAAAGCTGGTAACAGGCTTGACGGCTGTCAGGCTGCAAGTTTGACGAGGGCGACCCTAGTAGGCAGCACATACTAATTGGGGTGCAGAGGCAGCCACCTTTATTATTTTCAACGCTGCACAGCTTGTCCTCTGCTGTGAAAGATCACACCGTCCTCGGGGTCGAACTCTTGAGGAGCAAGGGGCTCGGGAAGATGCTGGGAGCCTGCCTTATGCAGAAAGGCAAATGATGTTGCTGTGCCCAGAACCTTTGCAACCACTGGACCTGCTTTTGAGCATCCTATTCACTGCTCCACAACAGAATCTTAAGCAATGCTTTTTGTTAAGCTTGGCCTTGGGACAGCACAGCATCCATTGAGATTGCGAGGAATTGGTGTGCAACCACGGTTTCAGGGGTTAGTCGCTGTCACCTGCACACAACGGCCTCTGATATTAATGTTTCGTAACCTTTTCAGTTGTCCAAAAGCACATCAAGGCTAGATAGATGCTTTCTATGCTAATGCAGTCTGTGCTTGGAACTAGTAGCATGTAGGTTTTTATAACATCCCCAAAAGCCTGCAATATAAAGATAATAATAATAATTGCAAAAAAAAAATAATGTGGATGTATTTACACTTGGCTTAAATGATACCAAAAATCATGTCTTGCAGAGCAAAGAGGTGCAGCGTATCAGGCAATCAAAATTATGTATCATAATCTGTCCATACAGAGTTTGGCAAGTGTGAAGGAAAAACGGACACAGCGTGCTTAAGCTGAACAATTTCCCGATGTTGGGGCCCTAGACCTTTGGATGAATTATACACATGCAATCACTAGAGTAAGCTTGAATGTGCGCTTAGAACGATCTCGCACGACACTCATCGCGTTGAATGAGGCGCCCGTTTTCTACCGAGAGCTGTCGTGCAAGCACGTTGAGAAAATGTTCAATTCAGACTGTATTAGAACACAGCGTATTGATACGTAAGAGTATTTACCGAGCGCACTGCTGAATTCGCATCGCTGAACTTCTTGGTTGTCGTCTCTCCGTCTTCCTTTCGCGCGAAGTCCACCCACCTTGAACCCCGGGTGATCGATTATCGTCTCTTTAACATCCAAAAGAACGCGACTCACAGCGCACCGATGCACGGTGATGTTTTCGCCGGACCAAAATATGCCTCAAGCGACTCAGAAGCTGAGAGCACTTGCTGCTCGGCTGTCAGCAAATGGCCCCTCGCGACGCCGCCAAAGCTTCCGCGGCAACTGTCAGAGCCAGCGAGTGTCGGTTAATATTCCCCGACTACGTCCCTGACGAACCTTGAACCGAACACATCAAAAACGTAGCGATAGTCCGCGAAAGACCGGTTTGGCTCGCCCCATCCGCGAGCGTGAACGTCGCCATCTTCATTGAGTTTGGCAACTCCGGCTGCCTGACAACTACAAAGTTATCTCAATCGCCAAACTCAATCGTGACGACATTTTGACGTCACCGCTAACTTCATTATTTCACCAGCATAGCTCGAACTCCATCGGAATCCGTAGGGAAAAACTCAATCGCAACGTCACATCACGTGACCAAAAGGGCAGCCAATCAGCGACCGATTGAGTTAACTTCATCGTTGAGTTTGCGATCTAGCATAGACAGACAGAAGCACAAAGGCGAGCAGCCGAGAGCATTTACCCCGCGCACGATCGTTTAGCGCGCTTCCACCGCGGAACCATTGTCGTCGGAAGAAGAACGCGCCGTGAGTGGGGGAGGTGACGGGGGGTTGTTCTGAATGCGGTTATACGATGCACGCTGATGGCGGTGGGGCGATTCGGGCGGTGAGCAAGAAGAACACCTATTCGTCGGGGAGAGAGAGTGGCGAATACAGACGCGTCCCGTTCGCGTTTGGCGACAGACGGCTGTTTCCTGTCGTCTTCCTGGTTTCACGCCCGCTCCATTTGTACCTTTTACCAACTGGGACGTGGTAGTGGCGAGGTCCTTTCCAGGCTTGTTCCAGGTATTGTAAGTTGCTGCAGTTAGTCTGAATCCCGCTTCACGTGGCTGGATTATTTTTGTTTTAGTCTATATTTTGTTTCACTTCAAAGCCCCAGTCCACGTGCGCGTAGATCGTACGAAAGGAAGGTGTTCGCTGAAAACATGACGACAGACTCACCTGCGGACAAGCCTGACGCATGTTGGCCTCCAACATGCGTCAGGCTTGTCCGCAGGTGAGTCTGTCGTCATGTTTTCAGCGAACACCTCTGTACGATCTAAGCGCACGTGGACTGGGGCTTTGAAGTGAAACAAAATATAGACTAAAGCTTCATACATATCTTTGAACATGTCTGCAGGCAGAATTTTTACGACCAGTGTGAAGAAACATGCCTAAAATGTTTAATTTTATTTTTTGTTAGTTGATTTAATATGGTGCGAGGAGACTACTCAATCAATATTTTAGCACAGAGCCACAGTATGTATTTAATAAAGCACAAAAAAAAGAACAGCGAAAAAACCTCAACTGCACGAAACCGAAACACGAGCACGGAAGCTCATGGCCGGAAGTCACGTGGCTCGACCCGCGACCGCGTTTTCTTTTTATTATTATTATTATTATTTTTTTTTTTGGCGTGTGAAGCAGAGGGACGAAGTTTGCGTACACCGTTTTTGTCGTGCGAAAAATGTTTCGAACGTATATCCCTTCCCGCTCGATGTTATGCGCTCGAACATCGCATAACAAAATAACATCGACGCTACGATCCTACGGCGCCAAAAGTGGATCATCACGGCGCTCGTCGCCTTTCTGGGTTCATGAGCGACTAAACCAGTCAGGGAACAGTGAATGCGATCCCTGCGCTTTTTCTTTTTCTGTGCGTGATTGGTTTGGCCGGTGATGGTAAGCCCTACAAAGACGACGAGTGCAGTGTGACGATGCAGTTTTAGCGCTGCTCGACTGGCTCCCCCGAGCATCGGCTGAAAGTGAAACGGAGCATAGCCGCAGCGCGATTTCCGTCGTTCTGCAATTACAATGCAATGCGAAAAAAAAAAAGGTGGGGGGGGGCAGCAATTAGTGGACGGCAGCTGAAGTGCGTGATGTGTCCGCGGGCGTTGTCGCGCACGAGACCGAAAATCGCGATACAGAATCGCTCCGCGTGAAACGCGCTTTAGTAACCAGATATTTTGTAAGTTACCGCGAAATTTCCGTAACTAGAAGCTTTTTATACTTTCTGAGTAACTTAGGGCGAGTTACAGTTACTTATATCGAAAATATGTCGGCGAATAGGCAGATTTGGGTTGATCTCGTTAGTGTCAGCATCAGCGGTATGGACAGAGGCTGACTTAGCATTTGGACGCCCTAGGCAGTACTTAAAAGTGTTGGAAAGAGTAAAGGCCGATGATTCCGAAAATATGGTTATTTATTTATGAAACCTCGAAGACCCTACAAACAGCTAACAAAAGTGCGGAATAAGTAAAAAAAAAGAGAAGAAAAAGAAAACGCGCTAATTACATTTAAGAACGACAAATGTTATACGTGATCTAGATAGCAATACAGAAACGAAGGAAAAAAAAAACATGAAACAAGGAACACTTTATCAGCTCAAGAGAGTTAGTTGGGGCAGCTGAGAAGAAAATCGACGGAATACCCCTGGTACTCCGGCAATTGTTTGAGCTACCTCAACTAACTATATTTTCGGAATCATCGGCCTTTACTCTTTCCGGTATGCTATTTAGTATCGCGAAATTCAGAATAGTTATTCTGAAATCGTCAAGTAAAAATGCTGCCAGAACCAACATTCAAATACACTCGCGCTTTTCAGCGTCGTGACGTCAAGGGAGGCCGGCTTGGAGCTCGAGCGGGCAGTCTAAAAATGGACGCTGCCGATCATTTGTTTGGTGCGGCTGCGCGGTGGCTGGAGCAAGCTTTCAAAGCATTCCTGTGACACCTTGAAACTGCTTCTAATCAGTTGGGGACAAAGTCTAGACGGTCCAAAGGGTGAACCCATGCCTTTCCCCTGACGTCACGTTTTCGTTGTTGCCAGTAGAGACTTTCACTTTGAAAAACGCGGTGAGGACCAAGCTTGTAAATTCAATAACTTCGCGAGAAAAAAATATATTTTGGCCCAATATTTGGGTTACTATTTCAGCTATGTTTGTTGGCGTGTTCAGCAAATTTCGAGGCAAATCGGTGACTGTGAAGAAAACGCAGGAGTACACCCTCAACTATGCACAAAACTTGCTCCTTTCTTCAGGTCTACCTAAGGTATAAATCTAAATAGTTATATTTTTTTGTGTTATTGCATCTGTATCTTGAAAACTCCAGTATCCTGCGTACCTACGACAAGTTAACTTTTCTGCAGGTATGTTTTGGTAATCTTCAAAATGATGGGTGGCTCGTCCCCACACGACAGGTTTCTAAATGGTGGAATCATATACAACCAGAACACCACAGTCCAGATTAAGCAAGGTGTCACTCAAAACACCGCTGGTACGATATACACGTGACAAATCGTCCTTGTCATCAAGGTGCGTGAACCACACAAGAGGCTGGGCACTACCATTTAAGAAGAATCAGAAAATGCATCTTTCGGTTTGTATTTCATCAGGCGCCATATCGGTAGTGTTTTTGAATACCGTTTCAAAAGGTTGACGGTCTTGAGAAGGGGTACAGAGTATTGTAGTGTGCAACTTTCGGTTTATATTCCTCAAACTAATGATAAGTGCCCATTGTAATCCTACCCAGTTAAAATCTTGGTAGGACCTGAGCTGCACAATAATGATAGAATTGTTTCTCTATGTGGAATGAAAATAAAGTAGCTTTGAAGTAACTGTCTGTATCTACGGTACAGACAGTTTTGAAATATGTTTCACATATTATAGGAACATCCTAGTATGAGTAAATAGTATCTTAGATGCATTTTTCGAGTCACCTTGACAACCCTGGTGGTGTGCCGTATCAGGTATTGAAGTAGAAATTTGGGTACCATCCTGTTGGAAATGGATGTTTCTCGAAATCGTTCTCAAGTGGGTTATGTATGCGTAACTCGGACATCTCTGCTGGCCTCGGTCGTTCGAGATCAGTGACCTCGAACCAGATACCAGGAAAACCACCTCACGTAATTCTAGAATGGGATGCGTGCCTTGAAGAAATGAATTCTTCGCCTTTCATTTTTTTTCCTTCTGTTGCCTTTGAGAGAGGGGTCAAGGACTCGCATATCTCGTCTAATTTTTCTTACTTTCGTGCGTTTTTTTTTTCTCTTAGCGATTGGATTTAGACAAGATATAAGTGTTAGCTTGTAGCTAGAAGTATAAAAAGACGTTAACAGCTGTTGCACGCAGGTTATCTATACTTCAAGTCTCACAAGGAAAGCTACAACTCCTAATATCCTTATTTTATATTAAGGTGAATTGCTTCAACTATTGGTTCCTATGGGCAAGGATATACTTGTACATTGCGCGACAACATGGGCACGACATTCGCGCGTTTTAGCATGTTAGTTCGAAATGGTATTGGCAGTTACCAAATGTTAACACTTCGATTAGAGCTCCGAATGAGACTTTCTTCCACTGCATTATAAGTTTTGATGAAGGTCGTCGGATTCTAAGAAAAAACACTGAAAAAAACCAGCAATCGCTTGTTCGCGCTAACCGTTTCGCGCTGTGTACTCGCGAACACCACTTCGAGGATTTCTCGCAGCTTACTTGGAAAGGGTATTTGCTGACACAAACTTTTATTGCTTAGGCTTTGCGGCCCGAATGAACACTTCTCATCATAGTATAGTGTTGCTAACAGTCTTTCAATAGCGAGAGAAAAATAGGGAAACCAGCGATGTCTTGTTCGCGCTAACAGTGTCGCGGAGTCTACGTCGTCACCTATGGGTCAAACGTAAATCAAGGTTTGGGTGCAGCTGAAAAAGTCATCGCTTTTTGCAACATTAGGATTAGGGTTGTGCCCCTAACAATATGATTTTGTTTGTTCAAGGGGAACAAAGGTTCCACTTTCTCGGTGGAAACCGCATACCTGTCTGTTGGCAATGCCGTGTCGAAACGTAACGTGGCTCGAAAACGAGCAGTCGCTTTCCTCGACGGCCTGTAGGGTTTCACCACAACTCGCGGCGCCAGAGAGAGGAATGTCGAAGGCTTCGGTGGGGGCCGTAAGTACGCTGCCGAAACGTACTTTCGAGTTTGGATTGTTCCGACTGTGCACCGCTTTATTCCCGATTCCGACGCCTACCGGGTACATCTTTTTTCTAAGGCTAGCTTAGAGGTTCTAGCTTTATGGAGGTCGTGATCGAAGAACATACTGCATAAGTTACACGCGCACTCGACTTCGTGAAGGAAGGTCGACATTTATTTAGAAGTTTCTGGAAATAAAGTTTCCGCTGCTGGGGAAACTGTGATGCGCCGTTTGTACAGATGGAGAGAATGTTAGTAACCTGAACAAGCGATCGCCGTTTTCTGTTTCTTCACTAGATAAAAGAGAAGAAAACGCCTGCCTTTTAAAGTATTTGTGTAATAGCGAGTCCTTACCTTGAACACTAACTTAAGCAGCAATATTTGGTGTAAACTGCACGGAAAAGATGCCATTGTAATGTACGCGCAAACTGTGTCGGGCAAGGCACACGCCTTCATTGTACTTCCTTCGAATACTCATTGTGTATGGCACTTTGTTACTTTATGGTGCTTGACAGGGACACCTGGACCGACATCACGCGTTTGCGCGTTCTTTCCGATGTATCACATATCTGTGTTTTGGTAATCGCATTCTTGAAGCGGTACATTCGTATTGTTTTGGGGTAGTATTTTGCCATTGTGTCCGTTTCTAGCCGGCTGTCAATAGTGGTGTCAGTTTAGGGATTATTGCTGTATGTCGAAGTTCAACATAAATCTCTGACTGTTCTGGTTGGGCGGAAGCTACTCAGGTAACTCAGCTTAAAACGTAATCAGCGTAGACCCTTTTTCTTTTCTTTTTTTTAGGTTACAACATAATTTATACTTACGTGGCTCAAGCAGCGGCCTGAGGATCCGGTATTCGCGGTCGAAAATCCATCGGCACCCCCGGAACTCGTAGTCGTAGCGGTAGTACTGCTCGAAGAAGTAGTCGAAGCACACTTCCCACAGGCCGAGGCGTCGGAACTTTCGGATGCCCGGATTCAGTCCGTCCGAGATGAGCCAGTACGGCGTGCAGAAGGATACGGTCACAAACACGACGGCGACCAGCGTAGCCGCCGATCCGGCGAGCGTGTACTGGGACTTTGCGTCTTTCAACGACATCTTCGTTAACCCGCTGTAATCCTTCGCGCGGGGCGGCGGGTGTCGCGCGTGAGTCGCTCTCCTATCCTGTCGCAGAGGGGAGTAGTCACCTTTTCGTAGTCACCGACCAGGTAGAGCAGAGCACGTTGCCGGCAGAGGCACTTCGTAACCACGGCGACGACCGTTGTAGCTTTGGTGCTGCCGCCCTGTGCAGAGTTGGGCTGTTTGTTGCTTGCAGCGCGCACCCGCCTGCTTCGAATTCGCTGCTTATTCTCTCGCTGATCGCTTGGTCGCGCCAGGTGCCTAGGGAAAGGGTAGGGGAAGGTCGGTTTTCCTCCTCTCTTCTTCTACCTGTTCGCGCATGCGTGTTTGTGGGCTGCTCGCCGTTGCCAGGTGGGCTGACCGAGTTTAGGCGGGTTTGTTTATGCTGGCGGCGTTGTTTTCTAGTTTGGGTGGTTTTGTCGGTTTGTGTTTCGGTGTCGGTCGGTCGTCCCGGTCATAGCTCGTTGTGAAATTTGCCGCCGCCGCCCGGGAAAGGGGTGTTGGCTGTTTGCATGTCTAATGCGGTCTCTGTGCGGAATGTGCGCGCGTGGGGTGAAATCGCTTTCTCGCTGGAAGGCACGGACATGCGCTCTTCGCTCGTTGGAAGGAAAAAACGGAAAAGGAAATGAACGGAAAACCGACAAATCTTTCGGCGTTCTGTTTCTTGTGAGCACGTTCGGTCGAACTATGGCCTCCCGGTTTGCCGTCTCAAATGCAGTCACACGAAGGTCCCAGCTACGGACCGTGTGTCCGCCTCGAAACATCTGGTTGGCGTTAAGTTTAAGTTTGGCTGAGGTCTGATATGGAAATTGTGCATAAGAATTGTTTTTCCACATTATTGCCAATCCGATGCGACGAAATAGGTACGAAATTAATTCTGTGCATGGTGCCGCAAGAGCGTGCTTTTTTTTCTTCTCTCTTTTCTTTTGCCTTGGTTTAAATGTTTATTCTGCACCGAATGGTGTTACTCTCCTCTGTGATTTTTCTTTCTTTTCAGCTAATCTTGGTAGCAAGTGTATTAATTAAACGAAGGATCAGGAAGAAAGAGCATTCGAATTAGTTTTGTTCCATCAAAATATAGTTTTAGTAGATCGCTCCGATGCCTCCGATAGCGATACTCGAAACGACACCATGCACGCGCAAAGACGTCGGCGTAGTATCAGGTATCGTTATCTGAGGTATCGAAACGGTCTACTAAAACTCCTTAATACATATACTTCACAGAAGCGATAGTGGGCGTTGCAGTAAACGGCCGCTGTTTGCATAAGCTGGTTCACACAACAGTTTTGTTACGTTTCTTTACGTTACGTAGAAGTCACCGAAACATTCGAGTCTCGAATGTCGCGTGCCAGGCTATTTCCTTGATCTGGTAATCAAGCCCTTAATGCAAAAGCACAAATGTCCCGGTGACTTGTGGCGTAAGCAGACGCGAGCATTCGTAACGTAACGTAAGAAAACGGGGCTGTCTTGACCAGCCTTTAATGTTTCTTTTGTTGTATATAGGGTGTCTGAAATGCGGAGGCTCGATCTGAAATCGGTGCCTGCACTCACGCACAATGCGTCTTGTAATTTTACGAGGTGAAACCCACCTGTGAATAACACCTTTTTGACGAAAAGTTCATATTTTACGTGCAGGCAGCTGATTTTTACGGCCCATTTGAGATCGAGCCTCGACATTTCGGACGCCCTATATATCGAAGTTACAGCATTTGTTTATATGTAACGTTGACTGGCACTCGCCGATCTCTGTGCCTGGCCCACCCAGAAGACAAGGCCCGCGCCTCGTCTTCAGCAAATAGTTGAGCTAGTTTACAGCTACCTTAAACCTGAGGCGACAGACGAAAAAAGGGTCAACACACAAACGTCCTGATGCATTACTTTGCAGGTGAATCACTGTTGAACTGGGCGAGTTGGTAATAGTTTAATAACATGTTCCTTTAATAATAAAGGAAATTTTATTATTAAAGGAACGCTTTCTGTCGCAAGTGCTGCTTTCTGTTTTGCTCGCTTTTTTGTAGCAGCAATTCGTCTTATGATTAAACTTTCCGAGTGAAAACGTTATCCTAGTGGCGCAAGCTGCAGCTCAATTTAACATGTTCACCCGTATGTCATCTACATGACGTTCTGTCTTCTCGTGTTCACGGCTGTCTGTGAATGAACGCATGATTCACCTGCGCGACGCGCGAGCCTGTCGAGGGTGGATTTCCGCGTGAATTTCCGTGTCGCAATGCGCAATGCATGCAACAGCATCGCCGCGTGCGGTTCGTCGGCACCGGTCCACTCCTGAGTCGGATGGGATGGTCGCTACCGATGGCCGTCGGAGCAGATCGGCGTCGCCGTCCGAATGCAGATGTCGGCTGCGCGGTCACGCTGTGCTGACACGGCTGCTGCTGGGGCTTCCGGTATCTGCACTTGGGATGAGGGCGACTCTTCCTGTGGAACAGCGCCGCATGTTGTGTTAGCGCCGAGATGTTTCGGTGCCGCCAATTCTTACGGTTGTGCCAGTATGTGCCAGGCTTACTATAGATTAACTCGGTTACGGCTCCGTCCGTAGTCGCTGCTCGAAGAACAGTATCCCCGCTTTTTCCCCATGGTCCGCCTCCCATAGTTCGACGCACCACCGTTTTGGGGATGGCTGATGTATGGTAACTTCAGTGTGTTCTATGGAATGCGTATGTTTGGAAGTACAGTGCCGAAATGGCGGGGCATTGTCGTACTCGATGGAAAAGGAATACACAGTTTTGAAACGAAACTTCAGATGGTGCTTTAAACGACGGAAGGCGGACTGGAGGCCGGGGCAGCGGGAGGTGCCCCCTCCGCGGGCATTTCTGCAACTCAGCTAATATATTCACTGGCGGCCATAGCTGTGTGCGCGTCTGCTGAGCGCGTGCTGATTGCGAGCTTCCCCTTTTGCAACCTGCGTTCCGCTCCATCAAGACTGCCGGTCTTAGCAGCCTATTAATGTGAGCTCTTCCGAACATGCGCTCTAACCATCGCCCTCAAATATGGCGTCCAGTGAATACCACATATAGGAACGTTGATATGTGCATCGCCCTGACGTCAGGATTGGTGATGCTGGCTACTTACTATCAGTTACGAAAGACAAGCTTGATCGTGTGTGGAAAAAGACAGGGGTGCCCTCTATCCTCCTTGCTTTTTAGGGGCGAAGCTCCTTAGGGGCTAGCCATGTCCGTAGAGTCCGTCCGTAGGTCCGGCGTTGGGTCCGGCATCGGTGCTTGTGGCTCCTGCTCAGTGAGCTCACGTGCTCGTGTAGGGCAAAAAAAAAGATAAAAAAAGATGAAAACAATTATGAAAATTTGTTTGCGCAGTCGACAGGATTCGAATCTTTGTGGGGAGACCCCAATAGATTTCTAATCCATCGCCTTAACCACTCGGCCACGACTGCGGGACGAGTAGGGGCTTTGAGGTGTGGCAGTAACTCAAAAGCTGGGGATGTCATGGATGAAACGTTGCACGTAGCCGCTCAACGTCTATACAGGAAGAAGGCGCTGCGGTCATAAATGCGTATATAATCGCGTTAAACTTTGCATGCATTGGCTCAACGTTTATAGACGAGAGGGCGCTGCGGTCAAATTCTCAAATGCGTATATAACCACGTTCCATACCACACATTTTCTTTCTGACATGGATGAAAACGAACGAAAGGCTCGGCATGCTGCGGCTCAGCGTCTACGCAGACAAGCACCACCAGAGCTTTGCCCCAATCAACATCATTCACCACGTGGAGATGCGGTCAATTTTTTATGCTATACATAACACCAGTGGGAAAAAGCTCTGGAGCAGGCGGGAACAGGCTTCGACTTGACGTACAGGGTCGAGAGGGCATGGCAAACACAGAAAGTGCCTGCTCTCATATATGCCGATGACCTGGTACTCCTTGCCGACTCACCAGGGTACCTGTAGGAGCTCCTGAACATACGTGGAGAGGTATGCACGCGCCTCAAGCTGCAATTCAACCACAGCAAGTGCGGAGTCCTCAGTTGGGGAGATCGGAACCAGCGAAAGCACCAACCAGCGGACCAACGTGTGGACCCTACAGGGCGGAACGTTAGAGTTGAGTGACACCACCAAATACCTGGGGTGAACCTTGTGGGGATTTTGATCCCTCAACATTCTGTCGCGTCAGCGTTTTGGCGCGCCGTGGCGGCCGCGCTGACGTAGCGAGAGGTGGCGCTGCTTACCACTGTGAGTGGCTTCCTCCTCTCCCCCTTTGGGGCGATTTCCGTAACGAACCCCCGCAGAAAGGAGATCGACGTGTCGCTCCTTGATTGGCCACTTCGCCCCCGCTGTTATCTTAAAACCAGCGGACAGCGGGAGCTGGCTTCTCTTCTTCCTGGGATTTCGGCGGCGGCAACAACGGGGAACCGTCCGGCGCACCGGTGAGCGTTTACCCCGTCCTTTGTACCTTTGTGAACGACCGTTCGGCCGTGGGCGACCTCCACACCGACGGCGTTCACCAGCTGATAGCCGCTGTCTTTTGTTATTTGTTTTGTATTGTAAATAAACAGAGTTTATCACCGTTACCAACGTGACTGGTGTCTCATTGCGCTCGACGAGCAGCATGCCACGCGAGTACGAACCCGCTTCGCGGTAGAGCGTCTCGCCGCGAACGTGGTACTCCCCAAAGGCAGTGGCCCTAAGGAGAACCACAACCTTAACGCGTTGTCGAACTACCTCGCAGATCATGAAAGAGCACGAAAAGACAGCCGCACTGAGGGAAAAGGGAGTCCTGGCAAGGAGAACTCTTTGGACGTTCAACAGGTACGAGGTGATCCGAGGCTTACGGAAGATTGTCATCGTCCCAGGTGTCACCTTTACAAATGGTGTGCTGGTACTCTCGTCAATCAACAAGGAAGTTTCTGGAGAGACGGCAGAGAGATGTGGAAAAGTTGGCACTTGGCGGTCACAAAAGATATGCACAACCAAGGACTCCAAGGAGACTTAGGCTGGTGTACATTTGAGGCGAGAGAGGCCAGATCCAAGGTGAGCTACGAAAGCCTTCTCTACGGATTGCCGGAGAACAACTGCGCTCATTGCACGCTGTGCTACATCGTATACAGAGAGAGAAAGGAGAGGAACCTGGTGGATCCATCGCGTAGAAAGACTACGGTAGCGTTACGAATTTCCGGCAAGGTGCAGAGTCAGACCCAGCGGAGCTCCCCAGGAGACCATACAGACGTCAGAGACGAGAAGGTGGGCAGCCAGAATGGAGACCAAACCTTTCCTTGGACTCTACCTCACGGAGAAGAAGGCCATTGAGAAGGAGACATGGTATGACAACTCGAGGGGTAGTGGGCTTCTCGCGGAGGCCCGCATGGAAACCGTACAAACTCGGGTCTGAAGAGCCAAATTCACGGAGGGACAGGACAGGGCCTGCTCGCTTTGTGGGCTGACGGAGGAGACAACGGAACACTTGGTGCTACGATGCCAACGTATCGCACCGGAGCCTCGGACGACGACGTTGTCGATCGCCCTGGGTTTCCGGTGCGGCGGCGAAGAAGTGGATGAACAGGGGAGCGACCGGAGTGGCAACGGGAGAGCACTCGCTTGGCGGTGGATGTGACGAAGAGGAGATTGGAGGTGTGGTGGCAGGACACGCAACGGGGAGTGGAGGGTACGGAGGAGCGTGCTCGAGTCGCACAGCAGCAGACGCAGACGGAAGAGACAGCGAAAGGGAAGTGGCAGAGGTGAGCACTGGCTAGGTCCAGAATCCAAAGTTCTGTGATCACCCGATACAAAGGGGAACCAGAGGAATCCAATCCAATCTATTCGGAAGAATACTGAGTTTTCTCTCCGAAAAATGCGATGTCCCAGTTTGCTGACTGGAGAAAAGCCGCAGCCCCTACTACTCCATCTTGTTTGTGCTCGAAAGAGTATACGTTGGTCGAAGACTTGCAGACTGCTGAAAAATGTTCTTTTTTCAGGCATTTGTTGCAGTTGGCGTTTTTCGCCGGGCACACGTTCCTGCGGTGAGGCTTCTCGACCACACCACCGGCAGGGCTTACGTTATGTTTGGGGTGCGGCAGTCTTCTTGGTAGTTCGGACATTCGGACATTCGGTACCTCGTTGAACAGGTCCTGGTGCAGTGGCGGATCCAAGGGGGGGGGCGACGGGGGCAGCCCCGCCCCCCCCCAAACAAAGTTGACCCCCTCCCTCCCCCTTCTCGGAGTGCAATTTGACATGGGTGGACCCCTTTGCACAAGAAAGAATGGGAGAATAGTATCCTTAAAAATTTTCCGCCCCCCCGCCCCCAAAACAGAGTTCTGGATCCGCCTTTGTCCTGGTGTTGTCCTAGATTGGGCTGCTATTCGGTCAATGTTGGCGTCGTCTTCTCTCGTCAGTCGGAGTTCCGCTTGTTGCTTCTTTACCGCTTCAGACTGTCGCGCAGCAGCGATGGCCCCTTGTAGGTCCAGATCAGGATCCAGATTGAACTTTCTCCAAAATCCTACTGTCCCGAAGACCAATTCTCCCAGAAGGGTTCCAATAGTTGCATGTTTTAGCAAGTGGAGAGCGGTGACAAACTCTTCGACTGATTCACTCTCCAGTTGCACTGTAGTGTTGAACTTTGCCCTTTCGATGCACCACATTTCGACGAGGGATGAAGTAGCTTTAAAAGCGTTCCATCACCTTGTCGGAGTCTTGACTTTCTGTGTCGGAGGGCTTGAAAGCCCGTAGGATGTCTTCAGCTTGTGGTCCCATTGGTGTGACTCGGTTTGAGGAGGCAAGTCCTGATACACTGTGGAAGCACTGGAATCGCTTTTTCCACGCCGGCGATTCGTTCGGTGATGTTTTGTGCAATAAAATAAAATAGAAAATGAACAAGATCAACTAATACTGCAAAATGAACTCCTCAATATTAAACATTGGTGCGACGAGTGGCAAAGGCAGTTAAACCCTCAAACAATTAGTCGTTATGTCTACAAAAAAAAAAAAACAGGTTCTAAATTATGATTATACTTTATAGGTACACCAGCCTACCTTATGTAGACGGAAACAAGCACTTAAGAGTGATCTTTACAAGCTACTTACGATGGAATACCCACGTGGAAAAAGTATCCAGAAAAGCTAACAAGGCACTACGGTACCTCAGAAGAAATCTTGCAAGCGCTTCGCCAGAAATTAAAACATTATAGCTTACAAAACACTGGCGAGACCTGTTCTTGAGTACGCAAAAATAGTGTGGGATCCATATACAGTATCTAACTCGTCCAAACTTGATAAAGTTAAGCTGTTTGCTTCCAAGTTTATCTTAAATAAATATAATCGTAGCCATTCCCCCACCGAACTCTGTAGACTTGCTGAACTTCCTTCTCTTGAATTGTCGCAATTTGAAACATGGCCGAAACATGCAGTCTATTCAGAATCGTATCGCTGAACTTTGCCTGAAACAAGTGTTGAAAAATCCATAAAATAGCCCAGTGTAATCAAAAACTAAAGGGGCCCCTTTACATTTGAACAGCGCCTTCGTAACTGACCGCGTTATTCCGGCCCTCATTGCGTAACACCGTTTTACTTAGTCAACCTAGATAGATAACGAGTGTGGAACAATCTACACCGCTCGCGCGCATTTCTGCGTGTGTCACTGTGAGGAATCCAACCGTCGCAACCTTGACGTATGTTTCTTTTTTTACATTATTATTATTTGTGTAAATTTGTATATACTCTCCGTCGCCCTTCAGATTCCATTCATGGGGCGTGTCTGAAGGAAGTCGCAGAGTTATTTCTCCACGGGGGATTTGACGCTTCCGTCGAGCCAGCGTCGAGCGGACATGGAGCGCCATCTCGGCGAAACGAAGCTAGACTCTCGCGCTACGGCGGCGCCTGTTCTTGCGCGCTTAGTTTGAAAATGCGTGATGCTGGAATACCTGAAATCATTACGGCAATATGTTTTACAGCGTGCCAGACATTGAACTTTTCTTGAGCCGTACAACAAAGTTGTGCAAGCGCACGCCGAGTTGAATAATTGTTTTTTATGCATGGTGCTTGCGTTGTTGGCCATGACCCAAGGCAGTGAACAGGGGGCAGCTTGATCGGCTGTTACTCAACGCGACCGGTGGCAAAAAGGGCAACTTTAGGAAGGTCATGCTACCGGCCGATTGGACAGGAGCGCTGCGTTACAGTTCTGTAGAGAATTCGCACGTTCGGGCTCGAGATCGGGTCGGGTCCAATGATTGCGACCGCGGAACGTCTCAGGGTTGCGAGAATTCCCCGTAAGATGGCGCTACCTGTTGAACCAAGCTTCATTGCCCGGTCGGCGAAGAAGTGCCTGTGGAGAAGCCACCTGGCTCCAACAGTGAAATGGATATTTAATCCATACTCCGCTCGAACTCGTCCTATTATGTGGAACACAATTTTTTGCTTGTATTTGTACAGATAGAAAAAACAAAAAAAAAAAACCATGGCCATATTTGTGAGAAGGTGAAGGCCAGTGTCCAATTTGCGGCCTCCAACGGAAACAGATTCGAAGGAAATAGAACTCGGTTGTAATGGTTTTTAATCAATCAATTAATCAACCAATCATGTTTTTCACATTTGAATCACGGAGAAAAAAAAACACTGTATAACAGTATTAGAGGAGGATCACATAAATGACGAAGACAGGACGACACATCTTTATCGTCCTCGTCATTTATGTAATTCGCCTCTACCACCGTAATTTTACCTGCACGCTCCATTTCCACAACTGTATAACTTATCTGGATCTGAATGCTGTGTCCGAATGGTTGTTTTCTGGAATAGGTTTGAACGTTCGGACCTTTAGAATATCGGGTCGAATATAAGGTGTTCAAGTGGAAGCGTTCTAAACATCCGGACGTTTTGAAATAACCTCGAACATTCGGAACTTTGGCAGGAGCTCCTCCGCTGGGGGCGCTTTCCCCGCGACACGGCTGCGATGCGGCGAAGCGGCTTCGTTGACCGCGCTGTCGTGGGAGTCGCTTCCTCTCGTGGCGGCGTGCACATGGGGAAAACACACCCTCCAGGGAGGTTTGTTAGCGCGAATTTTGTTTGTTGTATGTGTTACATAATTTTTTGCCCTGGAGATTGGCACACAATAGAGCGACTATAACGAAGGTCTTTTGGAATGTTCTGCTGTTTTTGAGCGCTCCGAACGCGAGGAATAGCCTTCAGTATTCGCCAGTGTTTGACATATTAAATTGCGGTAAAATTGGGTAATTTACAATTGTAATGTTTTCTAATCATATTTCTTTTGTTCTGTACATAATTAACATATTTATTTAAAGGATATAAATCTTGCCTTCTTTTAAAATTAATTAACCTTTTTAGTTTACCCAGCAATTTATGTTTTATTAAACCGACTTTTCTTCATTATTGCTAAGCTCTTCACTTGTGGCTTTATTGTTTGGGAGTTTGTGAGTCGGATTTGCGGTAGGTTGTACATACTTTCTCATATATATATATATATATATATATATATATATATATATTTATAAAGAGTGGCGAATGTTGACAAATGCTTCCGTTGATATAAAGGCAAAAGTAATGTGCGCAGACACAGCAGCCGTAGGATGATAAAAATAAAATTCTAATTTAATGGCGAAAAAAGTCACGCAAGAAAAAATGGTGAGGTGCCGAAAAAAAGTTGTATTAGTTTACGGGAATAATGAAGACTAGGCACAATAACGCTAGTTACGCGGGAAACAAACTTTTAAAAGGGACGGAGTAAAAGTCAAAGTTAAAACACAAGAACTTACAAAAATAAATTGTTAAATGAAAAATAAAATTAAAAATTAAAAATAAAAAAATAATAAAAATAAGAAAGGGGCCTGACGTCCGTCGACGTTTCGGCAGTGGCACTGCCTTCTTCAGGACGGCCTTCTTCAGAACAGTCAAATAAAATGAAAAATTTTATTTTTCATTTAACAATTTATTTTTGTAAGTTCTTGTGTTTTAACTTTGACTTTTACTCCGTCCCTTTTAAAAGTTTGTTTCCCGCGTAACTAGCGTTATTGTGCCTAGTCTTCATTATTCCCGTAAACTAATACAACTTTTTTCGGCACCTCACCATTTTTTTTTGCGTGACTTTTTTCGCCATTAAATTAGAATTTTATTTTTATTATCCTACAGCTGCTGTGTCTGCGCACATTACTTTTGCCATATATATATATATATATACATACATACATACACCTGACCCCACCCCGTGTGACTTTTTTGTTTCCCCGGAAGGAAAAGTTCTGAAAATTAAACAGTTTGCCAATGTGGAAGGGGGAAGCAAAAAGCGGAAGAAGCACTGAATGGCATCGAAATCTTCTAGTTTAAGGGCTATTTTGAGCATTAAAAGAAACGTCTCGACACATTCGTTGCGTTAGGCAGAGAACAGTGTGGAGGTGACTAAAATTTCAACATTTAAAAGTAAATCCGAAAAAAGAAATCTTAAAACAAAAGCTCAGAACCAAACAGATTTGTTTTTTTCGGATTATTTCCCCAAACCAGACAGATTTCTGTCGAAGCTGTTTACTTTAAATGTAAAAATAAATACACCACTTAGTAAAAATAAATTCCGGTTTCTTTTAGGTCCCCCCCCCTTCTCGTCTATATATACATGAAAAGATAGGTGATCAGTATTTAAAATTAATTTATTTCAATGGCAATTATTCTAAAGTTTGTGCATTTCATCCCAGAAATTACTATTTACACATCGCTAACACTTTCAATATCTATATGTTAACCCAAATGGCAAACTGGAACAGATATATGAGGGGGCTTGTCCAAAGCTTAACTCACTCAAACATATTGTTGGATGGAGCATTTCGCATATTCACATTTCAGGTAGGATCATAGTGAATCGGCTATGCATCGGGTTAGCTATGTAAATAGCCTGTTACGTACATATGTCTGTTTCACTGTTACCGTTCCACCTATGACACAAAGGGCATTAATTCTCTCTAGTTTGTTGAAGGCTCTGTTGCATCCGATTCAGTATTGTAAATGCTGCATATTGTATACTTGGATTTTTTATTGTAGAGTAGTCCCTAGCACCACGCTTCAGACTAAAGCACTCTCTCAGGACTATGCTAATAAAAAGCCCATTCACCGTTGGAGACGAAATAACAAAAACTCTGATTTAGGTGCTTTGAATGTAAGATTCAGAGGTAGAACTTGAGATACGATTCCTCTTTTGCAGTCTGGTACGAGACCACAGACATCCGGAAGGCAGTGAAACCGTTTCTTTCGGACAGCTGGCAAGGCCTCGCAGGGATCTCGCCCAACCTTGCTGAACTCAGAGCTATCTGCCAGGTGGTTGCACCGTCGCCAGATGCAGGTCAGCCTTGATGCACGTGGGAGTTCTGCTTGAGGACTTGAGGCAGAGAATGACTAAGCTTAAATGTCAAATTATATGATTGAAAAGTATGTTAAACATAATTAGCACGAAGGACAGACAAGAACACAAAATAGACAAGACTAGCACTATCATCTTCGTCTCCTTGTTTGTCCTTCTAGCCATTTATGATTAATATGCTTAACCAACTAGCCCACTTTAATATGATTGATCATAACCCAAAGACCAATTTTCTTGTCACGGTATTTATTTTAATATACTAACTTCTCTCCCGCATTCCGTCTCTTCTTCACCCAACTTGCCAGCATGATGTCAGGCTCATGCGCCTGTAATTGGACGTAGGCATACTGTCGTATAGTAGACACTTGGGTGTACTGTATCACCGTTTTATTCTAGATCTGTTCTGTTGTGTTGGCGTTGTGCAACTACGATTTTGGTTGCTCGTTAGGCTCCTGCTCTGAAAGGTTTCGTTAAGCATTCCTTGTTTTAAGACATAAACCTCCCGTATTTTCTTTGTTAAAAACCTCTTGGCAGCTCTTTGCAAGAGCCTTTAAATGCACAATGAGGAAGAATGTCAGCGTCCTAAAGAGCTGGAAGAACAGTATGGCAGCCCCTTATGTGAGGATCAAATGTGGCAAGTGTTTCTCTGCAACCTGCGCAGAAATATGTTATTTTGCTACAGTACCACATTTGTAAACGTTCCGCTTCGTGGTCTTCATTGTGGAGGGTCGGAGTTATCGTCTTCTGCATGAGAACCATGCAATCGCTCTGTTTATGACCTTCAGAGTCGTTCCTGGCGTCAAGAGCAAAGGAAGACCCGATCCAAGAGAGCATCCGGTTGGCTATGGCACTCGTTCCACACATTCGGGTCATTCTAGTTACCCTGGGACCCCTCGGAGCACTGCTCGTGGAACATTCCCCGTCGCATCAAAGCAAGGTGCGTGGCCGCGAGACTTTTCCCCCACACCGCCAACGGTCTTTTTGCGATGTGTCCCCTATGCTTGTCACACGGACCCAATAATTCAAGTAGCTTTTCCCTAAAGTGTATAGATTAGCATGTACGTACATTTCTTTTATCTGGTTCTACAAAACGCAAAGAATGCTGACCACATAAACATCTCTGTCTTGAAATTTATAGCAAGTGATAATGTTTATTCGAAACAGATTTTTTTAAAGTGTTTTTATTGTTACGTGAATGCCGCCTTCACTATATGTTTCGAGCTCGGCGGGAATTCGAGGTGCGAACAGCCGTCACGGTGTTGTGAGTAATTAACTAAAATGTGCTAATTAACTTTTTAATTGTTAAAAAAATGATTATGACTAGAAATATATTGAGCGTCATCCAAAACCACTAAGCTATTAATTTCCAGAAAGACTTTGAGCACGTGAGAAGTGCAGTAGCGCGCTCGTTCATCAGGAGCAAGGCTACCGGGGCGATAGGTGCCCGTGCGAGTTTTCCGATTTCTATCATAGCCCCAGCGGCCTGGTACCTGTCGCACGAATTGTACCTGTCGGTTCTCACATGAAGCGAAGCGCTAATGCAGCGATCCTCACGTGCCGTCAGCTACTTATCGTCTGCCATGAGCAACAGTTTTGACGGTGCGATACAAAGCTGGTGAACGCTCCTGTCAGCAGGCGCTTAGCGCGAGATAAGCGCTACGCTTGTAGCGCTCCGCTGCATGTGTGAACAGAGCCTCGCTACTATGCTTTCTTTCCACGCACTCAAATTATTTCTAAATATTATTGATTTAGAGATTTTAGATAACGCTCAGCAAGTTTCAAATTGGACTCATATGTCTATTTTCACTGATTAAAAAGTTAATGAACAAATTTAACTGAATTACTCACCAGACTGTGAAGGTTGTTCGTGCCTCGGATGTCCGCCGAGCTCAAGAAACATTAGCGAAGACAGCATTCACGTAGCTGTAAAGACGCCTTTGTTAAAAGATCTGTTTTGAATAAAGAATATCACTTGGTACATCGTAATATTCTGAGCAAGCATCAGCCAAAATTTTGGAGACGACGTAGAAAAACTCGGGGATTGGTGCTTGTTACGTTCTACAGCAAATATTCTGAAGGGGCACATGATAGGGCACTTCACCGCTTGACATCAGGGTGCTAGGAGAAGCGGCTGACAAGGAGAATCACTCTGGTTATTTATTTTATTTATTTAATTATTTTTTGATATTTGAGGTGCACTGAGGGCCCGTAAAGGTGTGGTGCACTGAACATTGCATGCATGGACAGTCATACACGGCATGCACAAGATAGCATGCGCATATAACACAGAAGAAAAAGAAACCGTGCTATGGCATCTTATAACACGTCGAACATAGCTATGGTATGGATGGCGTGGCTGCTTGATATGGCCATTGCTTAGTTTTCAAGCATTTAAAAAGTATTGGGTGGGCACTTATTGTGATATGGGCAGATGCTCGGTAGTTTATGGTCGATACTATTAGAGCCCCATCATGCAATCAAGATGCATGAACATCTCTGACCACATTTCCTGTTTGTCTCTTCCAGTCCCAAGTGACCATTGTTCATTACCCAGCAAGGAAACATGCAAGTGTTACGAGTGTATCTGGAGCTGGAGATTGGTACGATTGCATATCCTCAAATAGCCTCAGCCTTTGAAATTATCATGAGCCTTTCCTTCTGCGAGGGTAATCGCAGAGCCTTCAAGTTGTACCTTTTTCCACCCAGTCTAACCGGTGCCATGTTGTGTGGGATGTTGCGAGGACTCTCTTGGGACCACTGCCTGGCTGCTGGGCTGGAGGCCGCTCAGCGGTCCCTGGCTTCATCCGACACCGTGCCAGCAACACTGGGACCCGACTGCTTCTCCGCACGCATCCCAATGCCACCACGAAGAGTGTCCCTTTCCTGAGGTTGCCCGGACGTTCAACGTCTTTGCCTGCGCCGTCTCGGTAGGTTTATGGTGTATTTGCTTTAGGGATATTAGAATGCCACAAAGTTCTAAAATGAATTGAATATGAATTCATGAAAAAATGTGTTCTAAATGTAGTATAGGTGGGTGGGCAATATTTGAAGCTTTGATATGTTTTGAACTGCTGTTTTGTGGCATTTGACATTCCAGAAATAACACGATTTCAAAATAACCACATACGAACCAAGAGTTGATCAAAAGTCATGTGCAGCAGGCAGCATTCTAGCTTTTAAAGCAAAATTGACCATAAATGGTGACAAAAAAGACTAAAGGCTGGTTCACACACGTGCGACTGATTACGATAGTGTGCCCTAAAACTGCCAAAAATCTCTTACGACGAAAATAACCCACTGGCGCCACTTGTCGGGTAGCTGTAGAACACTTACAGTCTGCGAATATTTCCTATTTTTTCGCTGGTCATTCTTTTTTCTTTGCTTGAAAAGCTTTTGACAGTGTTCTAGACCAGGGCTCTCCAAACCCCGGCCCGCGGGCAGAATGTGGCCCACTGAGGTCTTCCGACCGGTGTGCGGCCGGCCGCGGTCCTTCCAATAATGCCCGGCCCGCTTCGAGCAGGCCCGCTGCAACCGGCAAAAAGCGCGCGTAAACGAACGGTGCTGCGACGCGCACTAACCGCGCAAAGGAAGATACCGGAGAGAACGAGAGAAAACTGTCCATCGTAACACAAGCCGTTTGACTATTACTCGTTGGATATTGTCATCACCAGCGTCAGCATTCTCAATCCCCTTTTTCATATCTGTGTCAGTACGTTTGTTAAATTTCGTTTGCGTTTCCATGTACATTGTGCCTTGTGTCTTGTTTGTGAACTCTTGCACATGGTCAGCATCAGTACTACCCTTCTCATTTGTTTTCTACCCCGTGTGAGCGTGCCAATATTCCCGTGCGCTTTGATTGATTCCATACTTGGCAAAATATAGAATTTCAAAGTAAAGATTTTTTATGTTGATACAACTTAGAATCCTTTTTGTTAATTTTTACTCTGTCTTTCAATTTTGTATTTAAATGCTTATCTAGGATTATTTATTTGGTTTTTCCTCATTTATACTTACTTATTCATTTTCCGGCCCTTGAGTCTCCGACAGATCTCCGACCCAGCCCTTTGGCACAAAAAAATCGAGACCCCAGTTCTAGACGATTATTTATCATAGATAGTATGTACATTTGATCTCTTAAATGCCGCGAAACCTTCGCTCTAGTGAAGTGCAGTTCCAGAGGCCACCTTAGAGATGGCGCCAGCGTGTTAATGTGTTCTGTGGTCGTAAGAGATCACAAGAACTTGGTCCTAAACAAACGCAAGTTTGTAAACGGACCCTTACGTTGAAGATAATTTTGTTGTAAACGGGAAAGCGGACGACAGCTGGCATGTATCATAGAACTTTTTTCTAACATTTTATTTGAGGGGACCAACAGACTGTAGCGCCTTTCAAGCGCTTTTTCCTGCATTCCCCATGAGCGACGATACAGGTGGCCACTTGATCATCATAGGTGTTAATATAGCTGGAAGGAAACCCTAAGGTTTCTTGATATGAAAGATCTGGTTAATGAATGGTTTGTCACTTTTTCAATGGCTTCGGTGGAACAGTGAAAGTTTTGCGGAAATTCGGTTTAAAAGCATTTATGTACAAAGGTTGGTGTTATTTTAATGCTTTGAAACCTTATCTGGCAACATTGGTGGTATTCAAAGCACCATATTTGCTATACGACGTGGTGTAGGTTTTGCAAAGTGCGATCCCACATTTCAGGTGTGCAGGCTCCCGAGACAAGCCATGGACATTGGGCATAGAACATGGGTCAGCTACGAAAGTCAGAAAAGCAGTGTAATCAAGTTCATAATGTATATTATTGTTCAAGAACATTCAAACTGCATGTTCAGTCATTTTTTGTTTTAATTCGTATCCGGTTTGTTGATAACTATCCTTGATAGGGGAACTCGTGTAATCCTGTACCAAGAAAGCTCGCTTTGAGTGACATTAAAATACCAGCTCCTCGTTTGGTTTCACTGCATGGATTCTTGTGTACGAGAAGGAAAAATGATTTGCACCTCACTGTGTCTGTTCTATTCCTTCATCCTGCATGTGTTGAATAAATGGGGGAACGATTATTGAGTTAATAGGCGATTGTACTGGCTGAATTGATCAGAGTTATGGAGAGTAGAGCATTTGGAGTGTTTTGTGCTACCGCGCGAAGTACGTTTTCATATGTGATAGAGGGTCGGACACCTCCACGCGAAGTCACATTTCAGACATTACAAGGGAGAGAAGGTTTGACGTTCGTGCGACGTCAGTTTTCATAAGTTCCGGGGGAGCGGAGGTCAAACACCTCCGCGCGAAGTCGGTTTTCACACCTTATAGGGAAGAGGAGGTCGGACACCTCTGCGCGAACTCCGTTTTCACACGTTAGGGGGAGAGAAGGTCGGATACCTCCGTGAGAAGTCAGTGTTTAGATGTAATAGGGGAGAGGGGGTCGGACAACTGCGCCAAATGAGTCGTCACACTTTATAGAGGAGAGAAGGTCGGACACCTCCTTGCGAAGTCATTGTTCAGATGTTATAAGGGAGAGGAGGTCGGACACCCGCGCAAAGTAAGTCTTCACACGTTATAAAGGAGAGAAGTTCGGACACCTCCTCGCAGAATCAGTTTTCACACGTTATGGGGGAAGAAGGTCGGACACCTCCGTGCGAAGTCAGTGTTCGGAAGTAATGGGGGAGCGGGGGTCAGACACCCGCGCGAGGTAAGTGTTCACACGTGACAAAGGAGAGAGGCGGATGCCTCCGCGCAGAGTCATTGTTCAGATGTTATGGGGGAGAGGAGGTCGGACACTTCCGCGCGAAGTCAGTTTTTGACACGTTATGGGGGAGAGAAGGTCGGACACCTCCGTGCGAAGTCACTGTTCAGATGTAATGGGGCAAAGGGCGTCGGACCCCCGCGCGAAGTAAGTCTTCACACGTTATAGAGGAGAGAAGGTCGGACACCTCAGCACAGAGTCAGTTTTCACACGTTATGGGGGAGAGGAGGTCGGATACTTCCGCGCGAAGTCATTGTTCAAACATTATGGGGGGAGGAAACCGGACACTTCCGCGCGAAGTCAGTTTTCACACGTTATGGGGGAGAGAGGTCGGACACCTCCGTGCGAAGTCAGTGTTCAGATGTAATGGGGAGAGGAGGTCGGACACTTCCGCGCGAAGTCAGTTTTCACACGTTATGGGGGAGAGAAGGTCGGACACCTCCGTGCGAAGTCATTGTTCAGATGTTATGGGGAGAGGAGGTCGGACACTTCCGCGCGAAGTCAGTTTTCACGTTATGGGGGAGAGAAGGTCGGACACCTCCGTGCGAAGTCAGTGTTCAGATGTTAGAGGGGAGAGGAGGTCGGACACTTCCGCGCGAAGTCAGTTGTTCACGATTTTATAGGGGAGAGGAGGTCGGACACTTCCGGGCGATGTCAGTTTTCAGACGTTATGGGGAGAGAAGGTCGGACACCTCCGTGCGAAGTCAGTTGTTCAGATGTTATGGGGGAGAGAAGGTCGGACACCCACGCAAAGTAAGTCTTCATACGTTATGAGAAGAGAAGGTCGGACACCTCAGCACAGAGTCAGTTTTCAAACGTTATGGGGGAGAGGAGGTCGGACACTTCCGCGCGAAGTCATTGTTCAGATGTTATGGAGGAGAGGAGGTCGGACACTTCCGCGCGAAGTCAGTTTTCACACGTTATGGGGGAGAGAAGGTCGGACACCTCCGTGCGAAGTCATTGTTCAGATGTTATGGGGAGAGGAGGTCGGACACTTCCGCGCGAAGTCATTTTCAACGTTATGGGGAGAGGAGGTCGGACACTTCCGCGCGAAGTCAGTTTTCACACGTTATGGGGGAGAGAAGGTCGGACACCTCCGTGCGAAGTCAGTTGTTCAGATGTTATGGGGGAGAGGAGGTCGGACACTTCCGCGCAAAGTAAGTCTTCACACGTTATAGAGGAGAGAAGGTCGGACACCTCCGCGCAGAAGTCAGTTTTCAGACGTTATGGGGGAGAGGAGGTCGGACACTTCCGCGCGAAGTCATTGTTCAGATGTTATGGGGGAGAGGAGGTCGGACACTTCCGCGCGAAGTCAGTTTTCACACGTTATGGGGAGAGAAGGTCGGACACCTCCGTGCGAAGTCATTGTTCAGATGTTATGGGGAGAGAAGGTCGGACACTCCGCGCAAAGTAAGTCTTCACACGTTATAGAGAGAGAAGGTCGGACACCTCCGCAGAGTCAGTTTTCAGACGTTATGGGGGAGAGGAGGTCGGACACTTCCGCGCGAAGTCATTGTTCAGATGTTATGGGGAGAGGAGGTCGGACACTTCCGCGCGAAGTCAGTTTTCACACGTTATGGGGGAGAGAAGGTCGGACACTTCCGTGCAGAAGTCAGTTGTTCAGACGTTATGGGGGAGAGGAGGTCGGACACCTCCGTGCGAAGTCATTGTTCAGATGTTATGAGGAAGAGGAGGTCGGACACTTCCGCGCGAAGTCAGTTTTCACACGTTATGGGGGAGAGAAGGTCGGACACCTCCGTGCGAAGTCATTGTTCAGATGTTATGGGGAGAGGAGGTCGGACACTCCGCGCGAAGTAAGTCTTCACACGTTATAGAGGAGAGAAGGTCGGACACCTCCGCGCGAAGTCAGTTTTCACACGTTATGGGGGAGAGGAGGTCGGACACCTCCGTGCGAAGTCATTGTTCAGATGTTATGAGGAGAGGAGGTCGGACACTTCCGCGCGAAGTCAGTTTTCACACGTTATGGGGGAGAGAAGGTCGGACACCTCCGTGCGAAGTCAGTTGTTCAGACGTTATGGGGGAGAGGAGGTCGGACACTTCCGCGCGAAGTCATTGTTCAGATGTTATGGGGGAGAGGAGGTCGGACACCTCCGCGCGAAGTCAGTTTTCACACGTTATGGGGGAGAGAAGGTCGGACACCTCCGTGCGAAGTCAGTGTTCAGATGTAATGAGGGAGAGAAGGTCGGACACCCGCGCAAAGTAAGTCTTCACACGTTATAGAGGAGAGAAGGTCGGACACCTCAGCAGAGTCAGTTTTCAGACGTTATGGGGGAGAGGAGGTCGGACACTTCCGCGCGAAGTCATTGTTCAGATGTTATGGGGGAGAGGAGATCGGACACCTCCGCGCGAAGTCAGTTTTCACACGTTATGGGGAGAGAAGGTCGGACACCTCCGTGCGAAGTCAGTTTTCAGACGTTATGGGGGAGAGAAGGTCGGACACCTCCGTGCGAAGTCATTGTTCAGATGTTATGGGGGAGAGGAGGTCGGACACTTCCGCGCGAAGTCAGTTTTCACACGTTATGGGGGAGAGAAGGTCGGACACCTCCGTGCGAAGTCAGTGTTCAGATGTAATGGGGGAGAGGAGGTCGGACACTTCCGCGCGAAGTAAGTCTTCACACGTTATAGAGGAGAGAGGTCGGACACCTCATGCAGAAGTCAGTTTTCAGACGTTATGGGGGAGAGGAGGTCGGACACTTCCGCGCGAAGTCATTGTTCAGATGTTATGGGGGAGAGGAAATCGGACACCTCCGCGCGAAGTCAGTTTTCACACGTTATGGGGGAGAGAAGGTCGGACACCTCCGTGCGAAGTCAGTGTTCAGATGTAATGAGGGAGAGGAGGTCGGACACTTCCGCGCGAAGTAAGTCTTCACACGTTATAGGGAGAGAAGGTCGGACACCTCCGCACGAAGTCAGTTTTCAGACGTTATGGGGGAGAGGAGGTCGGACACTTCCGCGCGAAGTCATTGTTCAGATGTTATGGGGGAGAGGAGATCGGACACTTCCGCGCGAAGTCAGTTTTCACACGTTATGGGGGAGAGAAGGTCGGACACCTCCGTGCGAAGTCAGTGTTCAGATGTTATGGGGGAGAGGAGGTCGGACACTTCCGCGCGAAGTCAGTCTTCACACGTTATAGGGGAGAGAAGGTCGGACACCTCCGCGCGAAGTCAGTTGTTCAGACGTTATGGGGGAGAGGAGGTCGGACACTTCCGCGCGAAGTCAGTGTTCAGATGTTATGGGGGAGAGGAGGTCGGACACCTCCGCGCGAAGTCAGTCTTCACACGTTATAGGGGAGAGAAGGTCGGACACCTCCGCGCGAAGTCAGTTTTCACACGTTATGGGGAGAGGAGGTCGGACACCTCCGTGCGAAGTCATTGTTCAGATGTTATGGGGGAGAGGAGGTCGGACACTCCGCGCGAAGTCAGTCTTCACACGTTATAGGGAGAGGAGGTCGGACACCTCCGCGCGAAGTCAGTTTTCACACGTTATGGGGGAGAGAAGGTCGGACACCTCCGTGCGAAGTCAGTGTTCAGATGTTATGGGGGAGAGAAGGTCGGACACCTCCGCGCAAAGTCAGTCTTCAGCACGTTATAGAGGAGAGAAGGTCGGACACTTCCGCGCGAAGTCAGTTTTCACACGTTATGGGGGAGAGGAGGTCGGACACTTCCGCGCGAAGTCATTGTTCAGATGTTATGGGAGAGAGGAGGTCGGACACTTCCGCGCGAAGTCAGTTTTCACACGTTATGGGGGAGAGAAGGTCGGACACCTCCGTGCGAAGTCATTGTTCAGATGTTATGGGGAGAGGAGGTCGGACACTTCCGCGCGAAGTCAGTTTTCACACGTTATGGGGAGAGAAGGTCGGACACCTCCGTGCGAAGTCATTGTTCAGATGTTATGGGGGAGAGGAGGTCGGACACTTCCGCGCGAAGTCAGTTGTTCAGACGTTATGGGGGAGAGAAGGTCGGACACCTCCGCGCGAAGTCAGTTTTCACACGTTATGGGGGAGAGAAGGTCGGACACCTCCGTGCGAAGTCATTGTTCAGATGTTATGGGGGAGAGGTCAGACACATCTGTGAGAAGTGAATTTTAACTAGGGCTGAGGCTTCGATTAATATTTCACCCCATTATTCGCCACACTTTTATCGATTAATAAATCGGTCTCGGTCATCGCCATGCATAGTATTTTAAAAACGTCAAGATTTCTTTTGCCTTTGTTGATTTTTGTTGTGATAAACGGCACGGTATACAATTCCGACTACGAATCAACTTCTTGTGTATTTAAAAACGGTTAGAATAACACTCAGATTCTGACTTCAGCTGCATGAGGGAAAGGGGGTCGTTGATACACTCCGGCAAGAGGAAGCTCCTTTCATTGTTCACAATTTTCTCTGGTGCGCTAAACGGACACTTGCACGGCGTTGAAATGGCCGGGACACGTGTACGCGCGCAAAGTCAGTTTTCAAACGTAATCGGGAGGGGAGGTAGGATACCGTCAGTTTTCCCAGGAGGTCGGACACATCTGGGAGAAGTCAGTTTTAACATGTTATCAGGGAGAGGTCGGACACGCACCCACGAAATCAGTTTTCACAAGTTACGGGGAGAGGAGGTCGGACACCTCCGCGCGAAATTAGTTTTCGCACGTTATGAGGGAGAGGAGGTCAGACATCACGCGACGCCAGTTTTCGTACGTTATAGGGGAGAGTAGGTCGGACACCCGCGCGAAGTCAGTTTGCACACGTTACGGGGGTGAGGACTCTAGATGGACCGAATGAAAGGTAAAGGTGCGAGCGCGCATTAGAGAGTCCGCATAGGCGTTTCGTATTATACCGAGTGACACACCGGACGAAATTTCCATAGCCTTTTGGAACCGATGAGGGTGTATTAAGTAGGGAGCATTTCGGGAACCTGTTAAACAATTTTATTGGACACAAAGAAGGGCTGCCTTGTGGTAATTGAAGAGCACTTCCAAAATCGCGCACTCAGGTTTCGAGCGTTGTAGCTCCACTTAATTTCACGCCCGTGGTTTCGCCGGCTCAACACCCTCCTAGCTTGATTGGTTTTACCGTCTGAGAACCTTTCACGCATAATTAGCGAAAACGCTTTGTTTTTATTCTTTCCATTATCACCAGTCTCATGTTTGTGTTTCTACGTGCCGCCATGGTATGACGTGACGACGTACGTCATGACATCACGTGACTCACAGTGTCCTCTGAAGTCGCGTGGCGTGACTGTGCAACGTGACGTGACAGGTCAATGTCACGTCATGGTGTCGGCTGCCGCCAGGTAACAGGTGGCTTGATGCGCGGCGTGCCGGCAGAGTCGTGTCGAGCCGGAGTATTTTGCCCGAGTGCCAAAAATGGACTCCGTCGGTATAGAGTCCGGTTGACGGCGCGAAACCTGCGAAATTTTTCACTGTCTGCTATCGCAGTAAATCAAAATAATAGAAAACGTGACAACCATAGTCAAGACTATATACATATTTATTATGTACCAGTTTTTTTACCGAACTACTGTTTGTTTCGTATTTTTGTCTACACATAACACGATACTTGAATTTCGAAGGACTTGCTTAGAAAATCCGACCTTCCTCGGAATGTTTCTAGTTTCAAAACCAAAACACGAGCAACTTTACGAGCAGGGACACACATTCCGGCGTCTTATACAGCACGTTCGCTAAATCCCACGGACTAACTAATGCAGCGGACTACACAAAATCAACAGGATATCACACGATGATGAATCGGTATATTTCGCCGTGACCTTACGCGGCGCACCTCCTGAAAAAGGAGCAGGATGCTGCGATCGGAGAAAAAGACAAACGATGCCAGCGCTCGAGCGTGCACCCATTTCACCTTCCACGCGAGCCAGTCCCACAAGGCGGAGCGCGTCGCGTTACAGATTGGACGCGTGTATCTTGCGGACCGCGAGGTCTTGAAACAGATCGCTCTTCAAATTTCGAGAGAGGGAGGAACTTTCGGTTTCAATTCAGGTTCCCCCAACGGCCCCCCCCCCCAGCCCACTCGTGAAAATACCAGCGACACAGCTACCTTCTGCGCATGCGCGAAGCAAGCCGACCTTGTCAACTTCACGCGCCGTCCCACTTAATGGGGTACCGGCTCGCGAAATGTTGCAGTTGCGTTACCGTATATTAATGACCAACTTGCGTAAAGAAAGAAGCTCGTCCCCGCCTCGAATTTGTTACTAACCTAAAGATATACCCGCGCGCACGTGCTAATGGGTCAGCGTGGGATGCCGCTACGATTGCGAAGAAGAATTCGTTTACGGGTAGTGGCGTTCGACGACGATAATAAACGCCGGCGGCGCCAAAAACAAAAACAAAAAAACACTATGTAAATTTGCCGTGACTCGAAGATAGACGTAGCGAAGACGGTTGTCGTCGACCTTTGGCGTTCTACGTCATTTTCATCCAGTCGTGAGGATGTCTCGTGAGAGGTAATCGCAGTGGTTTGGAAATATTGTACGCGTCCAATAAACTTTCACGGCGTCGACCTTTGATCACAGCGTTCATTTGTTTCAGCTGTGCTGCCTGCCGCACGTGTACGCGAGCTAGCGGACGATTATACTACGAGGGAAAAGTGCCATCGTTTGGTCGTTCGTACGAGAAAACAGTTAATAAGTTGCAACAGCGTGATAATTGCGCGATAGATCGTACGATGACCGTTAGGGCGTGCCGCGGTTTGGCCTTCGCAACGTCGAATCAGAGGTCTCGGTCGTCCAATCTTACACGTGTTTTGTGCAGGATGTGGAAAAAAAATCCAGAGAAGGCAGCCGAGACATTGAAATACGAATTAATGAGTTAACGTCGTGGAGACTACGAACACGTGAGCTGACATGGCTCGATCGGGCTGCGCCGACTTTCTTAAATATTCCGCAGCAGATTATACTTAGAAACGAGGTGTTGCCGTGTTACTGTTATCACGTGACAGAAACATGTTGTCACCAGCTAGTGGTTTACGTTTGTACCACCTCAATATGAAGAGCACACGTGCGCTGTCGAACACGTGCGATCCGGAACGGGACGCCGTCGGTGCATGCCCATCGAATCCATCAGTTGCGGAATGCGTTCGGGCTACAACTCAAGGAAGCCCAGAAGCGGAAGACACTATCGACACGCACACACAAAAAAAACACATTTTCCTCTTCGGTTACGAGGAACTGTGATCCGGATACACCGTACAAAAAGCTTGCGTCAACTGGGGGATTCCTCGTTCGGTGGGAGTTTTTACATGCAAATATCACGCCAACGCGTTGCGTTTTGGAACAGAGCCTCTCCCCCCCCCCCCCCAATGTAGCGCCGAAGAACAGCGTATATTTGGTGGGAAGGGGAACAGGGACGCCCCTTCCTCCTCTCCAGCGGTTGCAACCCGCACCGGCGAAACACATGCTGAAACCCAAAGCGGACAGTGTGTAATTAAAGGGGCGGTTGCCAAGATGGCGTCATTTTTCTCCCGAGACGCTTTCTCCTCGGCGTCTCTTCTTCTCTTTTTCCCGCCGAGTGGCTGGGCCTGCAGTGAGGGCGAGTCGCCCTGGAAGGTATCGTGGCTCGCGCGACCTTGAGTTTGACAAGAGCTTTCGGAGGATGCCCCCGCAGGACTACTTAAAGGGAGCGCTCTTCACGGTCGGGACATCGCCACCGCTGCTCTGCTCTGCAACAGGTGAGTTGCGGACGAGCTCTCTCGTCGCCGACGTCGCTACCTTTTTTTTTTTAATCATTCGCGGCTTTTTTGGTGGAGGAACGAGTGCTCGCTTTGCTTTCGTGGTGCCTGTTCTCTTTCGAGATTATCGGTGCGGAGGCTATGAAAGTTACCGTCGCTACTCTTAACATTTACCCGTGAGACTACTCTTATCGCCAGCTTGCCAATTTATACCCTGGACTGTGTCTGTCGCGAACTTCACGAAGTGTCTCAAATTAGAAAAAGGTATGTATTCGCTCCGAAAAACGAAGGCAATCTGCAGCCTCCAGCTGAGAAACTGAGGAATTTTATTTCGTGCACCCGGGGATGTCTAACGGACTAGCGAAATTTTGTTTATTTATTTATTCTTGATACTACATCTCCGAGTGGAGGTTCCGTAGAAGTGGGAACAATAGTTGAATAATACAGGCAATGAAGAACAGAAGAATAAAGTAAGCGTCAGCAATATGGGCACCATAGGTACGAAACAGCTTGCGGTAAGCCACATTATACAATCTGGAAAGCACTTTTTAAGGTAGCACTGCGACCGTGATATCAGTCATACCGGGCGCCTATGCCACAACTGGCCTTCGTCAGATTGCGCGCTCATCGGCCAGGATAACTTCTCAAGCTGAGACCTCGCGTTTTAACCATAAACCCTGCTTTTGCCCTTCAGTATTTGGACGATCCCTATTTTTTTAGCGTACCCTACGAACGCCAGTGTAGCTGTACAGCACGTATTATCCCACTCGCTGTTAATTGCTTTAAATCATAAGCGACTTCTTCGGGCTTTTAGAACTTTAATGTGCTGAAGCTGCGTTGGTAAAGTTCGGAATAGACTTCATTCACGCACTGCGTTCTGTAACATAGCTGCCAAAAAGGGGCCGTAAGGAGAACACGACGAAAAGTTCAGCGTATAGTGCACGGTTGCCATGGTGATTAGAACCGTTCAAGATATGGGCTTTGTAAATATTGAGTATAGGTTGCGCTGCATATTTCCTTTTTCTAACATAATTCCCATGTTGTCTCCGAGGCGCTCTTTAGAAGAACCCCAGAACAGTGTTAAGATGGGCTATAGAAGGGGGGGGGGGGGTGCGGTTGCTAAATTCACTCAGCGGCCGAGAGCGATATCACTCTTTAAGCCTCGCGTGTACTCATGGTACCATCTGTAATCCTGCAAACAGCGCCACAACGGCAAGAACCAGTAAAGTTTGTGAAAATTGGTCTCTAAATAAAACGGAGCAGGCGAAGGTATAAAGAAACATATGAAGGGTATTCTTCTCATTTACAGCTAAACAATACGTCTAGAGGGTCAGTTAAAATGTGCAATCTGCCCAATTTTTGTTAGCATGGTCTTTTCTTTCGGCCGCGTGTTCGTCACATCTCCCCTTCTATAGCTCACCCCAGGACCATGTGCTCGCTCGGTCGCACATGGCCGGCAGCATCGGTAGATTATCTGGGGCTTTGTCGAAGGAGCTTTCTTCTCGAGTACCCTGTCATTGTGCTGCTTGTCTTCTCGGGATTTTCTGCTAAGTTCTCGCCTTTCCTGTTTCTGGCACGCAGACAAACACATCTGACGCCGCGAGGAACCTCGTAGTCGCACTGTTGGGCTTCGCGTGCCTGGCGCTCGTTGATCAGGCCATGGCCGGCTACCTCCTCGGAGGCCACGGCGCTTACGGGGGCTCGGGAGGCTATGGAGGCTACGGCTCTGGCGGCTATGGCTCCGGCGGCTATGGCAGCTACGGCTCTGGCGGCTACGGCAGCTACGGCGGCGGCGGCCTTGGCGGATACGGAGGTGGCCTTGGTGGTTACGGAGGTGGCCTGGGAGGATACGGAGGCGGAGGCTACGGCGGCAACAGTGGCTTCGGAGGAGGCTACAAGAAGAGCTTCGGAAGTTTCGGAAGCAACTACGGCAGCAGCTACGGTGGTGGCTACGGTGGCGGCTATGGCGGTGGCTATGGTGGCGGGTAAGGACGGCTCGCCTTACTATATCGTGTTTTTATCCCATACTATTTTATCCCATACCGAGAAGCATTTCTTTTTCCCTTTTGGCGCTTTATAATGTAATTCCGAGAAAAGGGTTATTTCGGCAAACGGAAACGAAGTGTGATTGTAAGGCGCCATGCTAACAAGGTCCTTAAGCATTACTACGAAGAGCATTACTCTTAATTAAGGTTGTAACAGAAAACTGAGATTAATAGTTTTGGTTAAGCTTTCTGTAAAGAAAAACAATAAGTTCCTAATCTGTATTTTCTTGCTCTAGCTCTGTTATATATATAGTGAGTTCGTGATCTACGGCTGCACCAGTAGACAAAAGAAGGAAAACATTGTATATTAATTCCTATCCTCATCCGAACTGAAATTAGCAGCGACATTGACTACTCCTGATTTATAAATGACGCGTCTAACACCGGCTCTGAGAGGTTGCATTGTAAAGGATCCTGAAAGTTGCCTCGAAGTTAGTCCTTAACTCGTAACAAATAAAGTTTAAAAATAAACTGCGACTGATTGTATTATTTAAGCAAGATAACAGGCGATGCACAGTTTGTATTTCTGAGAAACGGCTAAACTCAAAGTGTAGGACTCAACGCTGATCTTTTTCTTTTTTTCGTTTCAACAGACGCGGTTTTGGCGGCGGCTACAAGTCTGGTGGCTGGTGGTGAGTCCAGAAGACGTAGACATGAAGACGGCAAAAGTCATCGAGCGATCTCCTGCAGCTGTCCGCAAGCTGACAGCCCTCGCTGCGGGCTGGACCCGCCCACACTCCGGAGCAATAAAAGAAAGCTCTCACCAAACACAGACCGGTTCTTGATTCATTATTAATATTTTTTTTTCACGTTTGATTATCTACTTAGATCTACAAACTTCATCGGCTACTATGATAAGCTACGTGTAGTGTATCGACACTCTACCTCCGAATTGTCCCGCGGATGCCACCATGTTGCTGCCTAGAGGGCAGCAGACGCAATTTACGAGTGATGACTAAAATATATGACTTTCTGAGCTTTGGATACTGGGTAAGAAGCTCAGACTACGATGTCGTGTTGGTTTGTCGTGGAATATTTTAACATTTCTGGAAGACGGAAAAGCGTTTTCGTGTTACTTCGGATAAAGCTTTAGATAACTGGTGACACTGATTTTAAGTAACAAAATGACTGGAGCTTTTTACTCTGAAGCTTAGGTTATTTGGTGGTTTCAAATGGGTCAGGTAAAAGAAACGGGCTCAGACGGGTAGCAAAAGGAACTTTATAAAAACAATATGTGTTGTGTGTATGTTTGTACAGCCTGAAGTTAGTCAGCCCCAATGGGTGTTTGATGTCTCAGCCGTAGACGAACAATTCAGCCAGTGCCGTACAACCGCTAGCCTGGGGTCTTTAACGTGCAACACGCAGTAGTGATACACGACCGCACGCTGGTACAATGCTCGTCCAGATCGAAACGGGTAGGGGTGGGGATTGAACCCAGGTTCCCTGGTTCTGTAGCTCGAGCTCCGAGCTGATGTGCGCTATGTACTCCGTTCCCCCTTAAGCTGAGACTAGAAGCTCCGCCTTCAACGCGAGCTTGCTGGCTTCCGCAGTGGTTTGGTTGCGCGTGCCTGCGTGGTCACACTTGCGTTAGCAAGGGCAGAGAGCTTAATGGGCGACGGAGTAGAGAATAGTCTCAGCTTAAGGGGGACGGAGTATTATAGACCACTTGGCCACCGATCACCCAGAGGAACTTCATCCGTCAGAACCAAGTGCGTGGAGAGCGCGCGTGCACGGTTTCGATTTTCGCTCGAGATCAACGAGATCTAGTCGCTTTCGGATACTATGATACGCATGCGCGTACATAGCTTCTGTTACTGTGATAGATGCGGACAATTCTTCAGAAAAGGAGGGAGAAATTAAAATCTTACCCTACCCAAAATGTTTTTTTGTTTTTTTTACGGAATGCGTTTGGGATTTTTAAGGGAATTGTTTAAAAAAGTGCGTGGTGTTCAATATAATGAAGCTCTTTTTAATTTTAGTTAGATATAAACGTAGTTTCAATAAGGAACGTCCTAGGTGTAATAGAAAATTTATTATTAAGTCACGTTTAGAAAGATTAGAGGCGCGTGCAGTGTTATGCCGTCTCTCGAAAATCCGGAATTCGAATGCACCGTTGTGGTTTCGGTTTTTTATTAGTTGCATCTTTTCTTTTGGGCCAACCATTGAGTTATTACAATAAACGCTAGAGGTTCAGGTGGCGCTAGTGTGCTGTTGCATTTTGAAGCAGACAGCAAGCAGTCAGAAATTGACTTCCGGTAATGCATTTCTATGGGAAAAAGCGAGTGCATTTTCTCTCTGCGCTCGATTATAAGAGCAAATATCACGAATATATTTGTACTTACTGGGCACATTGGAACATTTCTCAGTCACGCAGACGAAATAATTGGTCAGTTACAGCATTTTTATTTGAAATTCGTGGCATGAAAAACGGTGCTAAAACCGCTTCGTACGTGTATTTATGTGCACTGTCGGACACTGTTAGCGCGAACAGGGCGTCGACGCTTTCCAGCATGGGGGATATACGTGCCAAACGAACGAAGGACATGTGGAAAACCAAGAGAGACGGAAAGAACTACGCAGTAACACTGGATAAGTAACTCCTTGTGCATGCAGACGATCAAAATAAATTGAAAGCCACGTAATAAAGTCAGATTTGCAATAAATAAGTACTGCTTTATTCTTTCTGCTCATGAAAATGTGCGGAGATGCTTGTTCTGGGTTCAAATCATCACCCGCACGCTCGAAATCTTTTGCAAATAGGGGGAGCCAGAGAGCAGGTGCCCGATAAAAACTGCCCCACATTGGAAATAATAAAAAGACACACCTTTCGTAGCTCACGTGCTTTATTTGTTGCGTTCGAATGTTTCTGTAACCGATCGTAAAGATGCACGACGGAGTCATTTTCATCCAATGACAGGACGGGCATATTAGCAATATATAAGCACCACCGAAATGCTAGCAAACCTTGAACACACTCTACATTACTTTCGATCGTTAGTTTGCTTAGAATCGTCGCACGTTTTTACATACCTTCCTTGCAACAGAGGTTTGGGCCTGAAATAGAGCGAAGTTTAACATCGTTCAGTGGTAAAGAAAAATTCTGTAACTAAAGCAATTACACTTTCACAATACCAATAAAGGTACATACTATCCGGTACAACCGAAATGACAAAAGTTATTCATGTTATTTTCCGGCGAAGAGACAAAATTCACGCGTGTTTTCCCAAAGGAATACACAGGCAGGCTGGAAATGTAGACTGCATCCTTTCTGCTTCAATTTGCAACTGGAAGTCCCGTAGACACTAGCGCCAGCTGAGCCTCTAGCGTTTATTGTAATAACTTTATGGGGCCAACAGCCAATAGGAACCAGAATTCTTGGAAGCACTTTATTTATGCATTTTTCAACCAACAGCCACTAGGACACTGAAGGGACGACGGCGTTACAGCGCTGCAGTTAGCTATCTAGTGGTTTTTCGAGATGTCCAGCATGTTTTTAATTGATGCCGTGCCTTAGTTTCACTAATTAAACCTGAATATACTTATTTGAAAGTCGTAAAATACTTCATTATCCTGAACGTTGTGCACCTCTCTAGACGGGCCCCTTGGTGAGTAATCAATGCGTCATCGATATTTCATTTTTCTTCGGTGTGAAGCGTAGTTTTCGCAGGAATCTTTTGGCCTATGTTCCGCGAATCACCGTCTACACCCAAAGCAAATTTGGAGGTCGAATGTAACGTTTTCGGACGCTGTCTTAGGTTTTCGAGCGCACGTCAGGCGGCTAAAGTAGAGTGGCCTTCGGATTTCAGGGGCGAAAGAGTTTCTCCATAATCGTGGACGTTTGATACACGAACGAATTAGTACGGCTGAACCATATTAACTGGGTAGAAGCTTGGGCCACACAATAAATACTTCTAAATTTCAGCCAGTTGACTGATCCCTAATTTTCAAACCATTAAAAAAAGGGACGGGGTGAGACGGAAAATTATCTATCTCGCCGCCACATTTTCCAGTACTGGTTTTCCGTGTTCGCGTGGACATCCTTTATAGGATTATAACATAAAAACGCTAACCTAAAAAAAAGAAAAAATATATATATGTTTTTTTTTAGTCTGGGAGAGAGAAGCGTTGAAAAGAAAGGAAGCATTAAGCGTTGTTTTGAGCGGACTTTACTTAGTGTAAGGATTCTTATTATTCAACTCATAATTGTGTGCGAGGGTAATTTTCTGGCTTCCTCGTTTGCTAACACAGCTTCACTTAGCCTAAACTCAGCCGAGTTAGAAAACGCGAGTGACACTTCGCATTCTCCTCCTTTGAGCTCACGTGGCTACCATTCCATTGACTGCCGCGTATGTTCGAATTGAACTGGTGCAATTCGATAACGAACGGCGGGAAAGGGAACACATTTTATAAATTCAGGTTGACTTGATGGGACGAAGAACTTGGTTTCACATTTAGAATGACCGTCTGCCTACTCGAAAAATAAAACATGAAAAAATGAGAACGCGTGGGCCTGGTATTAAATAAAAGTAAAAAAGTTCTCCTGTGAGTTTTGATAGAGCGGGAGGGAATTTTAGCGCTCTTTGAAATAATGCCTGCCGTCACAGCTATAGAATAGCAATTTGCTTAATGTAGTCAGGCTGCTAGTAGTAACGCACTACCGAAATAAAGCCCTTTAATAACAAAACCGTCACGAGTGAGGGAAACTAGACTGAATCCGGAAACTGGGATTATATCCTTCTTACAAAGGGCAAACCAGCTGGATTAAAATTTGAATAAATACGGTTTAAATTCGTTTTAATCGGGCGTCGACTTAAGCCACCTAGTCATTGTTTTTTTCTTAATTTTATCAGCTAATTGTTACTAATATAAATGCAACTATCTCACAGATGAGATAAGCGAACTAAAGTGGCGATGCGGGAGATAGTGTGCATGACTAGTAAAGGTAAATGCAGCGCACAGAAAGACGAAGACGGAGTGAACAACACATTAGTAGCGGCCGCGATAAGGTGTCAGGAGAGATGCTGGAAGCATATGCAATAGGAAAAGAGTACACAGGGAACTGCGTTAGTCGGCCTTCAATCTTCTTACACAAAAAGGAAATTGATTTGGCCGACACGTGTGAATGCTGATGTCACCCTCGACAGTTTATATTCAGCGCTCGTCCTGTGTTCTTCTCTCCGTTTTTGACTTTCTGTGCGCTGTATAGCCAGCCGGCAACAGCCAGGAGGCGCCGGCAGAGCGAGAGCTCACGGTCATACCTTGTCTCGTTGTAACTTGGCAAAAGGGTATGATAAGCCCCACATTGCGTGCCGACGGTTTCGAAATGCGGGACGTATTGCACATACTGGAGCATGACGCAGCGAAAAGTCTGAGACTTCTTCGGAGTAGAGGCGCGCTCCGGTGATACGCAGTCACGTTCCCATTGGCAGGCCAGGGCCGTAGCTTCCGCTGTTCTGGCATACTACGCGATCACGGCTTCCTGGAATGCCCAGTATTTCTTGCTTCAGACACTAGGCTAAGCGGCGCCACCAGAGTAAAAGCTCACGTTTGAACAATGCAGCCGACACTCCCAGGGGTACTCAATATTTCTTGCTTCAGTCGCTAGATGGCGACAAACCAAACAGCATTGCAGGTTGCCTATTCACTTCAACGAGAGGTAAGCGAGGTTACCCCATAGTGACAAACGAATTGCAACGATTTGGCGTATTACCGAACATTCCTCATTGGCCTCTTATACCTGACAGTCGCGATATAATCTCGGTAGTGTGGCGGCTGTTCTCAACTGTCTGATCTACTCGTGTTCTTTCCTTATTTTATATTCCTGGTTCCTAAAAATCTACTTCTCAAAACCTTTTTTCCCTCTCTTTCACTGAAAACAACAACAAACAGTGCGCTAAAAACGCTTCGTGAAAACTAGAGAGACCTTTTTTCATGCCTATTCAGGTTCGGTAAAAAAGAACTGCTCTCACGCTATGGCTATATCTCGTTTCACTTCAGTTCGATTCAGTTTTTATGAAAAACTCAAAATAAACACAGTACACTCTGCACAAACGCATCTGGATCCATAGCCTACTTGGCTAGTCTTGGATCCATTCCAAATGTACAAGACTAAATAATGCGGCGATCACCGAACACCCGTGCACGCATGTGCCGTAGAAAAATATTCCTCGATCAAACATTGTTGCTATATAAAATCTTTTAAGTGTACTTTCGAACGCTTTGCTTTCTTTTATTGAGATTCTCAGGGAATTTAATGTTTTTGTTCCAGTGTATTGTATCATTCTTTGACCATACATATTACGAAACAATGGAATGTTAAAATTGTTGGCAAAAAGATTTCTAGTTACCCTTTCCGACTGAGTGGATATACTTGATGATAATGGTGAATCTGTTGTTAAGACATTGTGCGACTGAGAAAATATAGTTGATGATAATGGTGAATCTGTTGTTAAAACATTGTGCTTAGAACTACAGGGTTATAATCCCGTACTAGGTGAGCTGGCCGTATCCATACGCTTTGGAATAATGAACCGGAATGAGTATTAAATTTGTGCTGGCTAATATTCGAATTGCTCGCTATTGAAGTGTTATAATTGGTTGTATGTGGATTTGATAAGTAAAACCGCAGGATTCCACACAGTATATGATGTGAGTGTGTAAGATGCTCCCCTATGTATTTTACTTTTCATTTATTAATTTTTTTTCGTGCTCATGAACACCTTGACGCATTGATAATGATGCACAACAGATTGATCGCAGGCTAGTGACAAACGCCACAAAAGTTGGATTAAAACGTCAATACCTGCTACAAGTTTTGAATACGGGTCTTGGCACTAGTTGAAATGATTTGATTAACATGAAAAATCGGAGAAATCTTCAAAAATCGACTCGGAATATGAGTATTAATAGCTTAAGTGAGATCAGGACAATCGAATAATCAGTGAACACATTTATACAGGAAAACTAGATCTCGCGCACGTCGTCTAGAACTCCAAGTAGGGGAACTGCATCGTTCCAAGAATCTCGCATAAGAATAGTAAACAATATGACCGATATAACGATCATAGAAAATTCGCAAGAAACGCTTCTGAACATTTCCTATCATCTCTTGACTCGTAAAACTACTACAATTCCAGACAACAGAGGAAAAATCGAACTTGGAGTGGATTAACGAGAGGTTAGATCGTAAAACACATGTTGACGCGGAGAACTCACGCGTAATTCTAAAGGTGACACCCAGCTTGCGGAAAGAGTCATTTATAAGGTTATTAACATGTACAGTAAAAGATAAGGAAGAGTCTATCTATACACCAAGATCACTGGTGCACTCGAATCTTCGCAATGGAACATCGCCGATCTGGTAACAAAGGTTTATGTTTCCTACATTTCTAGAAAGAGACATGACAACAGTTTTAGAAGGATTGAGCATCAACATGTTCTGACGACACCAATCACACACTGATTGAAAATCGTCCATAAGCTCTTCGCCGTCACACAAGGGTAATATCTGCCTAAACAGCGTGATGTAATCTGCATGTTGAAAGATGACCATTGTGAACACTTGAGGTAAGCTCATTATTAAAAACATTGAAAAATATCGGCCGAAGTAGGGACCCTGCGGCACATCCGAAATAGAAACATAGGGCTGGGAGAGATGTCCAAGAACACGTACAAAATTGTGTCTATTGGACAGATATTGAAGAAACAATGAACAAACTGAGGTACTCATGCCGTAGGATCCTAGTTAATCTATAAGGAGCGAATGATTAATTAGGTCGAAATCCTTTGAAAGTTCAAGATATACACCGTCTACCTGTCCACGCTGACACGAAGTAGGCGAAAGAAAATTAAAAAAAATGACACCAAATTTGTTTCCACTGATCTTCCACTCATAAAGCCATGTTGTGAAGGGCTAATCTTAGCCCTTCACAACCAAAGTGTATATAGAATATCTCAGTTTTTTTTCTTTTCTTCACATGTCTTCTATTTGCGCCTTCCAATTAAAAGATGTGTCAAGTATCACTACATTATTGTCACGAATGAAGGCGACGAGAGGATGAACAGTGAACTGAAAATAAGGGTTTAATAGGCGAACTTGTGCCGAACAAATTAAAGAACGAGCGTCGAGGCAGCAGAAAAGCGGGCGGCGATTTGGCGGCGTAACAGCAAGCGAGAGCGAGACTGACTCGACAAGGTCCCGCGAAGCTCCTTATCTAATGTGCGTGACTATCTCGAAAATTCGGCAAAGAAGCTACGAGCGTCGCGCGCTCGGGGCGAGAGTGAACAGGCACTTTCGAGAGCAAGAAAGCAGGACGAAATGATAAAAGTCACACCCCAGCAAGAACAAACGCGAATCTTCCAGAATTCCCTGACCGAGCGTTGCTTGTTCGGCCCTGCGCGCGGCGCGCGACGCGCGGATGATAATACAATTAATTTGTCTTTTGTAGGTTTAAAGCAAATGTATTATGTAGGAACCATCTGTCTCTCAGCTTAATTTAGTTTGCCATTTCTGATAGAATTAATTCTAGTGAATTTCCAAAGATTACAACAGCAGTATCACCCGCATGCATTCTGGTTTGCAGTTTGGTCGTAATATTAGCTAGATCGTTCCTGTAAACTGGAAAAGTATCGGTCCCTGTCAACACAAACTCACTTGTTGAGAATTGTTCCCTTATACCTAGACCCGGAGTTCAGGACGATAAGTAACTCTGACAAAAATCATCAGTAAAACCTCCAAAATTATATCTTTGTAATTTCTCCAAGAGTGTGCCGTGATCTACAGTGTCAAAGGCTCTTTTTATGTCCAGAAAAAGCCAAGAGCAATGTTATTGTTGTTTAATGCATTGTTAATGACTTGACTGATTGCTAAAACTGCAGTATCTGTTGATTTGGTTTTTCGAAAACAATGTAGGTTTTCACATAAAATATTATTTTAGTCATAAGGTATACTACACTTGTTGCTATAAGCTTTTCGAAGCGAGTGTTTTACAGCTTAATTCTAATATTGGTCAGTAGTTTGAAAGTTGGTTCACGTCACGATTTTTATGTATTGGTAAAACTTTTGCTATTTTAAGCAGTTCAGGGTATGTGCCACTGTAAAACGCTTGATTGTATATCTTTCCCAACGGTATACTAAGGATATCAGTGTTGTTCTTGATTACGTTTATTGAAATACCATCATATCCATCCCTTGGCATCATTTTTATCATTGACGAAATTTTTTCGCGCGTAATATCTTGATATCTAAATAAATTATTAAGAAATCCTTGAAGCTTCATTTGTGTTTGGTTCTTCGAGAGTTTTTGCCAGTTCTTTACCAATATTACAAAAAAGATTGATTAAACTTCCCCGTGAGGTCTTTTTTCTTATGGCAACCAGTCGCCTCCAGGTTCGGCAGTACTAGGATTCGTATTTTTGGTTTATTGATATATTTTATAATTGTCCACATTCTTTTGTATCCTCTCCTCATTTTTGTATCATACTACAGTAGTATTCCTTTTCCTTAAGTCGAATCAGTGTCGTCCCATTTTGATAAATTTTGAAATAACATATATAGTATGTATTACCTCTACGTTGTTTCATCGTCCCATACCAAAAGTCTGTAGCGGCAGCTATCCAGCGCTCGAACGCCGCCAAGCGCACGGGACACGCACGAGCAATGGGACACGAGGTGCCTGGACGACGAGCTGTACGGACTCTGGGATTCCGCGACAAGTCCCTCGATGAGCTAGTCAAAGGACAGTGTAAATATTGCAAATAAATATGTAGAGTGAGATGTACCGAGCCTCAACTCCTACACACTGGTGACCTTGGACCGAGCTACCCCGGCCACGCTCACCTACGCTGCCCTGGAGCCCTGGTCCTTTGGGTGAGTCCAGCTTTGTGCCCCAATCATGAGCCTCGGAGACGATGGCGCCCCTCCGGAACCCCGACGACACGAGGGGCGACGACTCTGAACATCAAGTTTTTGGAGTTCGGGTCGTCAGATTCCGAGCTGTGGATCCTGACCGCGGAATCAATTTTACGGAAGAGCAGGATCACCTCATCATTGACCGAATTTCACTACGCCGTCGCGGCCCTCCCGCAGTCAACCGCATCCGTGGTTCGTGACATTCTGCATTCTCCATCCCTGAGATCAGCCCTACGAGACTTTACGGAAATAACTGATTCGTTGCACCACAGAGTCTGAGCAATGGCATTTTCAGTAGCTACTGACTGCCGAAGAGCTGGGAGACCGCAAACCTACCGAATTATTGCGACGCATAGAGCACTTCCTTGGGGACGAAGTCACGATGATGGACACGTCCATATTTAAAGAACTTTTTCTCCAACGCCTACCAAGCCAAGTCCGGATGATTTTGAGCAGATCTGCCACCGACTCAATCTCCACGCTCTCTCGTATGGCCGACCAAATCATGGACGTAAGCTCCCCTGCCATCTCAGCGGTGCGTCAAGAGACATCCTTAATACCGTGTACTATACTGCGACCGACATCGGATCGCAGCTCGCTTGACTCCCCAGCTTCCACGATCACATAGAGGCCAGGGTGAGCTAGCTTAGTCGTGAGATTCGTAATCTCCAATCACGACCTTCCCGATCCTTGACCGTCAATCTACGAGCTAACGCTTCCCGGCGCCGCAGTGAATCAGGAGCTGAGTTCCCCCATCCAAGAGTGTGCTGGTACCACCAGAAATGCGGATCCCAAGCCAGAGCAGGCCGCCCACCGTGTGGGCGGCCTGCTCTGGCTGGCACCACTGACGCCGTTAGCGTCGAAACAACATGGGCACCCGCTGAAGCCGTTAGCGTCGAAAGCACAACTTCTGGCCGGCTATTCTACGTCACGGCACGCAACACAAAGGTCCGCTTCCTGGTAGATACTGGGGCTGAAGTAAGCGTGGTACCTCATATGCTGGAGGACCGCCTGTGCCGCCAAGAGTCCCCACCGCTCCACGCTGTTAACGGATCTCCGACTAAAGCGTACGGCGAAAGGTCCCTGACGTTGGACATCGGACTCCGCCGGACATTTCGCTGGATTTTTATCATCGCGGATGTTCGGCAGGCGATCATAGGAGCAGAATTTCTGTGGCGATTCGCACTGACCATGGACCTGAAAAGAAACCAACTTCTTGACACCCAGACGCAATTGAATGTCCAAGTTATCGGGTCGAAGCCTCCTCCTCTTAAACTTACTCTTCCACGAACAGAAACGAGCTCTCCTTGGCAAATCATCGCCGACGAATTTCCTGCCGTGTTTTGCCCATTTTCTCCCGATCAATCCATCCGACACACCGTTACCCATCACACCGTGACGAAAGGGGCCCCGGTTTTCTCAAGACCACGTCAACTGGCCCCCGACCGCTCAAGATAGCCAAGAACGAGTTCCAACACATGCATGAACTTGGTTTTCTAAGGCCATCTTCGAGTCGCTGGTCTTCAGCACTTCACATCGCCCCGAAAAAAAAACACACACAAAAACGAGGGACTGGCGTCTCAGCGACGTCTACCGATCAATAAACAAGTGTACTCTACCCGATCGTTACCCCATCCCTCATATCCAGGACTTCGGTGACATCCTACAGAGCGCGAATGTCTTCAGCAAAGTGGACCTCGTCAAGGCATTCTACCAGATCCCTATAGAACCGGCAGACATTCCCAAGACGGCTGTCATCGCACCGTTTGGAATGTTCGAGTTCTTGCAAATGCCCTTTGGCCTCCGCAACGCCGCACAAACCTTTCAACGATTCGTCGACGCAGTCCTCCGAGGTTTGTCATTCACCTTCGCGTATATCCACGATATCTTTGTATTCAGCAACACTCCGGAAGAGCACGCCGAACATCTACGACAACTCTTCTCGCGCTTCCAAGAATACGGACTTGTTAATCCGACCAAGTTGGAATTCGGCGTCAACGAACTTGAATTTCTTGGCCACCAGGTTGATAGCCGTGGAATTCAGCCTTTACCCGAGAAAGTCGCAGTCATCCGAAGCTTTCCACAGCCCCCGACGTCGAATAAAATTCGGGAATTCCTCGGTCTCGTCAATTTTATCGACCCTTTATACAGCAGTGCGCCCAAGTCAGTGATCCCTTTCACGACCTACTGCCGGCCACCAAAGCAATAGGCAGCTGGCGTCCATTGGACGCCAACCGCCAATTAAGCTTTCTAGAGAGTGAAAAATATCATTGCCAACGTCACCCTTCTCAGCCACCCGAAAGCGACGCACCTATCTCCATCATGGTCTACGCCTCGGATGAAGCGTTGGAGCGGTCCAACAACAAGACGGAGACAAGGTGCAACAGCTTTCCTTCTTTTCAAAGAAGCTGACTCCGACAGAGCGGCGATAGAGCACCTTTGGACGTGAGCTGCTGGCAATATACCTTGCCATCAAACACTTTCGACACTGCGTGGAAGGCCGAAGCTTCTTCGTCTTGACAGACCATAAGGCGTTGACTCACGCGCTAGCTTCCAACAGCACGGCACACACTCCGCGTGAGATGCGGCGCATGGCACACATTTCGGAATTCACCACCGACGTCTGCTTCGTCAAAGGCAACTGATGCACTCTCTAGAGTTGGAGTCAGCCTGTGCTCCACGGAACGGCCTGCAGTCTCTTACGAACAGCTGGCGGAAGCACAACGAGGCGACCTCGAATTAGAACGCCTATTCAAAGACTAATGTCGTTGAAGACATGCGCATGCCCGACTGTGACGACACAGTTGCATGCGAAGTTTCGACAGGTCGTCCTTGCCCCTTCGTACCAGCAGACTTGTGACAAGCAGTTTTTGACTGCCTGCACTCCTTGTCCCATCCCGGGATACGAGCAACCCAGAGACTGATAGTTTCGCGGTTTATATGGCCTCGTATCAACGCTGACGTGAGGTCCTGGGCCGAAACTTGCGTCCAGTGCCAACGCTCGAAAGTTGACCGGCACACCAAGGCACTCTTGGAAACTTTTAGCACACCGGACACGCCCTTCGCCCATATTCACGTTGATATAGTTCGACCACATCCTCCATCCGAAGAAGACTGGTATCTTCTGACCTGCGTCGATCGCTTCACGCGGTGGCCCGGAGCGGCACCAATGAAAGATATCACCGCAACAACCGTAGCTCGCACAATGATTGAATTGTGGATTAGTCGCTTTGTTGTCCCACAGACGATCACTACGGACAAAGGACGTCAGTTCAGAGCGACTTTATTTCGAACTTCCTCCCTATTTCTGGAGTTCAACCAACACTTCCTAAAAGACAAGGCTGTAGTGCTTTTCTCGTGACGTCTCAAAGGAAGGCCATCGGGGACGAGTGTCGAAGCGAAGGCAACGCGCGTGAATCGACCGTCGTAACGCGCTTTTAGTCACATATACGTGTCTTATTAGCTCAAATAAAAGCTGCACATAGCAACGGACCTAGAAAACATTTTATTATCACACGGGATGAAGAAGACTGGTTCGAATCGTTTCCTGGCATTCCTGCGGCCTTATCCTGATTGTACTGGAATGTAATTGGTCTCATCTCTTCTCTTCTTTGATTTCACCAGCGGTTCGAGAGGTCTACTCGCATCCGTGAGCAACGTTTTGTTCAATTTCGAGCCCTTTTTCACCTTTTATGAGCCTTTTGTTGAACCCCCGCGCTAAGCCTACTGGCCCAGCGCGGCAAGGAATAGCTCACGGTGACGGTAGCACCGCCGGCCCATCGCACCCACGACGCAGCTTTAACTCCCGGACATGACGACGCCTCTGGTTGCGCCACCGCGGCTGCAGTTGCTGCAGGCTTCTCAGGATCATGCCGCTGTCACTTCGTACGAAACCTCTCCCCTCCCTCGCAAGAGATGGACGAGGACGCGGAGGACTTCGGCCCGTCCAGTAATGCAAAACGTTTTCGTTCGTCCGACGATAGTCTTAAAGACGCAGACACGAGTCTCCAGGCTTCATGGGCTTTGCGAGAGCCGGACGCCACTGACTTGGAGGGACCTTGGGGAAAGGCTACAACGAGAACCCAGCGCCGAGCGCAACTCAAGGCATCGGGCCAACCCCTACCCACCACAAGCCGCAAGGAACGTGTAACTCTGGGCACCCACGTTATCAAGATACAGCCCACAGAACGATGCGACGTATTGGGCTTAGACCCAGAAGAGCTGAAGACCGTTATCAGCTCCTTCGCCGGTGACCCCAAGTTACTCAAACATCAGATACTGAGGGTGAGCAAACTCTCTAATACCATCGTCGTTACTACGTGCGACTCCACGCAGGCCACGCGTCTCCTCCGTATTGGTGTGTTACCTTTCCGATCGAGACCACCACTCCCGGTGCGAACGCACCAGGTTCCTACGGACGGCATCTCCCGGGGAGTAATCCACGGCTGCAAACCCAATGAACCCACGGCTAAGCTTCTGGAGGCGCTGTACGCCGACGGAGTGGATGTCCTGACGGCCTGGCCTATGGGCTCCAAAGGTACAGTCCTCATCCACTTTGCATCCCCGCATCCGCCACGCGAAGTTATGTATTGGAGCTTCCCGAGAAGGGTGGAATGCTACGAACAGCGATCTCTCGTGTGCCCGCGCTGTCACCGACCGGGACACAAAGCCACCAGCTGCCCGATTAACCAGCCGGTATGCAGCAACTGCGGAAAACAACACGAGCAACCTCCGGAAGCCTGCCCGAATGGCGAGGCCAAGTACTGCGGTCATTGTAAGCAGGATGGACACGTGGCTACCGATCCCTCTTGTCCCGCTCGAGCTCAATTCGCTCAGCGCGCGAAACAAAGGGAAGGAGCCAAACAAGAAAGAATGGCGCGGAGCCGCTCGCGCAAGCGCAGGCAGCGATCCAAGCAACCCTCTGGCAAGACTAACTCACGTTCGGGTTCCAAGGATACTACCTCCCAGCTGCGCGGGTCGAGCAAGGTTCAGATCCAGGATCCGCTCCACTCCTACGCCGATATAACTGCGAGAGGTCTCAAGGGCGGTCGCAGCCCAAATGCACGCCAGATGCTTGAGACACTCCAGGTCGAGCAAGACCGAGATCAAGCCGATTTCGATAGCACCATGAAACGGCTGGAACAACAACTGAAAGAAATTCAGCGTACAATGGAACAAGTCAAGTGCAAACACAATCAACGGCAGAAATCACGAGCAGGTCGGCTCCGGGCGTTGCACCTTGAAATTGAGGAAGAAGAGAGATTGGAGCACGAGCTCCTCGAGAGAAGCAAGCGACGCCAGTCTCTTTCACCTAAACGGTATCGCACACCATCTCGAAATACTTCATCCACACGACAGCAGGCAAGAAAGCAATCCCAAGTACCTGCACCCCAGCTCCAGGCAGCAACCCAGAACTCTAACGAGCCGCCGGTATGGATACAACAACTCATACAGCAGCAACAGCAGCAAGCACAGCAAATGAAACAAATACAGCAGATGCAGCAGCAAATACAAATGCAACAACAACAACAAACGCAGCAGTTCCTCCAACAGGTGACTCAAATGGTCACACAACAGGTCGCCAAGATGTTCTCCCCCATACTTAGCCAACATGGACCCAGCCTGCACCAGCCGCAACCAATCTCCACCGAACAGCAGCTCGGCGCACCCACCGCCTGAGCGTCCTCCCGACCTCCTGCAGTGGAACTGCCGCTCGCTACGTCAGAGCGCTACGGAGCTCGTCGAGCTCTTCCGCTTAACCGGAAGGCCGGCGGCGCTTCTGCTGCAGGAGACACGGGGGACGAGTCCGTGCATCTCGGGCTTCAACGGATATTTCCAACCAACGATTGAACACGGACTAAGAGGCGGATCAAGTGACACATCTCAGACCATTGAAGCACAAGCTGCGGTGTTTGTGCGCAAGGGCCTCCCATCAGGCACAAATAGACACGACGGCCTACTGTAACCCGTTCCAGGAGGTGGTGGCGGTTCGCTGCACGCTTGGACGTCACCGGGTCATCTTAACCTCCTATTACGCAAGACCTGAGTCAAGCTGTTCCAGGCGCGGCCACGCTGGCCCAGCCGGCTTCCAATGGCTGATGGACCTCCGGCAACGCTACCCCCATGACCGCCTGCTCGTGGCGGGCGATTTTAACGCGCACCACCCGGACTGGGGGTACTCGACTGCTAACGCCAGGGGCGCGCGGCTAAAGGAGGCAGCGGAGTTGGCGCACCTCACTCTGGCCAACGACCTCGACTACCCAACGCGCCACGGACTGCACGAGGGACAGCGAGACACGACCCCGGACCTGACTTGGGCGGACTCCCGACTGGTGACCGACTGGCGGTGCGGACCGGACCCTATGGGGTCCGACCACTATCCCATCTGGCTAGAGCTCTCAACCGGCGGCAAAGCAGGGTGCAGACGCTTAACTCAGGCTATCGACTGGGACGCCTTCCGGAAGGCGGTGGCCACGTGCGAAGACGCGGTTCCCTTAACCGCAAAATTACTGAGGGCAGTGCAAGCGGCCACGCGAAACCTGGAGGTGGAAGACCAAGACCCGGTTCCCGACAAACATCTAATCAACCTGTGGGAGGCACGCAAGCGGCTCCACAAGATATATCTTAACAACGGCAAACGATTCAAGGACCTAGTGCGTTTGCACAACAAGACGGCACAGGCACGTAGATATGCTAAACGTCTGGCTCGCTCGAGGTGGCTTGACAACTGCGCGACGTTTGACGAATGAACTGGCACCCGCAAGCTATGGCGCGCCTACAGAACCTTGACCGGCAAGACCAAGGCGCCCAACACTGCTCGCAACATCCAGCTAGCCACCGACCAAACTCCGGAACAGTTCGAGGAAGCAGCCGCCAAGGCCTTTTTCCCACAACCTGCTAACGATCCGGACCCGTGCCTCTACGAACTGCAACCGTCGAGCGACACAGAACAAGACGCCCCGTTCACGATTCAAGAATTGACACTGGCCTTGGACTCTGTCAACGAGCGCAGCGCCCCGGGCAAGGATGGAATCACGTGGCGCATGCTGCGCAACCTGGACGAGCCGGAGAAACGAAAGCTCCTGAAAGAGCTTAACGACGTTTGGGCGTCAGGAGTACTACCGGCTGACTGGAAACATTCAGTGGTATACCCTATTCCAAAACCAGGAAAGAGTCCGGATCAAATACAGAACCTCCGACCAATCTCACTTACGTCTACGCTATGCAAGCTACTCGAGCGGATGGTCCTTACGCGACTCACTTATGTCTTGGAAGAAGCCAGGGACGACCCTTACTACGACGCTGCGCAGACTGGTTTTCGCCCCGGACTGTGCACCCACGACAGCCTACACCTCCTCCGAAACTTCGTGGGTAAGAGGCGGCGAGGAACCAACAAGGTACCCGGACTCCTGGTGGCAGTGGACCTCCGGAAAGCTTTTTACACCGTTGAGCATTCGGCAGTGATCGAGGCACTCGAAGAGAGCGGCGCAGGCACCCGCATAATCAATTTCGTGAAAAGTTTCCTCAAGAATCGAACCTTTGAGATCAGCTCGGGCGCCCAGCAACCCCGCATGTTCCAGAATTTCCGTGGAGTACCTCAAGGAGCCATCCTTTCGCCGACCCTTTTCAACTTGGTAATGAGAAAAATAGCAAGAGTGTTGCGCGCCGTCCCACACATTCAGCTCACAACTTATGCGGACGACATCACCCTTTGGGTGGACCCCCGTAACACAAAGCTCGACACTAAAGAAACGGTCGAAACCGTGCAGACGGCCCTAGATGCCATTGACCAGTGCCTGCAAACTACGGGCATGCAACCTTCCCCAGAGAAGACAGCCTTCCTCATCGTCGGCGGTCTTGAGCACAACAGAGGTCAAATACACCCGACCCTGGCCGGCCAGCCCATTCAGCGCTCCCCCGAACGTTGGATTCGCGTATTGGGAGTCCCACTGCATGAACAAGGAGGAGCGCAAGAGTGGATCAAGCAACTCAAACCCAAGTGGCGACAACAGCTCTAACTCATCAAGAGAATGGGCAACCGACTCGGTGGCGCGGGCACTCGCACCATCCGCTTGCTCACTCAAGCGGTCTTGACCTCAAAAGCCTGCTATGGAGCCGCATGTTTCATCCTGACCAAGGCGCAGCACAAACAGCTGGAAAAATTGCATCGTGAGTGCCTGCGTGCAATCACGGGTCTCCCAAGACACACTAAGACAGAAGAGCTGTATCGGTACTCGAACCTTCCGACTCTACAAGCCATCATTGAGACCCGCGTCGCCGGCCATCAGCGGCGCCGGACATCGACTAGAGCCGGTCAACGTCTTTTGGAATTACAGGGTTGGCGGACTCCCGTAGGAGAGGCCCCGCCTCCGAAGAGCATGCCACCATGGGAGGACATTATGGTCAGAAACCCTAAGCCGCTCACTCGCAAACAACACCGTGAAGAACATTCGGAAGAAAGAGCTGCACTCGCTGCGCGGGCAGACCTCGTGGAGCACGCGGTCTTCACAGACGCCGTGTGGTGCCAAGAGACGAAGCGGGCCACACTCGCCTACGCTACTGGCCAGGACCGATATGCTCAGACACTTCAATACGACAGCGGACCTAGCACGAGCCGCCTCGAACTTGATGCAATACACCTGGCACTATCTCTAATAAGAGAGACACTCGACCCAGTGGACGTACCTACCCGTGTCACCATCTTCACAGATTGTAGGGAAGCCCTCGCCCGTCTGGGGAAAACTCCTCGCGAAGGGACGCTCTGCCAGCGAATCAAGAGTCTGTGCTCGTATTTGAAAAACACCAAAGGTATTGAGGTGAGAGTGGACTGGGTCCCGGGACACGCGGGTGGCATCGGTAACGAGGCCGCACACGCGTGGGCGAGCGAGCACAGGGAAGACCGCTCCAACCCAGGGATTTTCGTCCCCTTCGCACCGCCGGACCCAGACCCCTAGAGAAGAAATCTGCGGCCCGACAAGAGGATCAGCGTCGGCTGCGAGACCAAACACCGTACAACCCGGCACCGTTACCCAAGGGTTTACCCAGAGGGGCACAAGTGTTAATACACAAGGCCCGCACCGGAGCTGCGCTCACCGAAGACATACTCGCTCGGTGGCGTAGCTACAAACCACGGAGGGGTCGCCCACCCGACCAAGCGCCATCGGAAGGGTCCGAGCCCGCTGCACCTGTCGTCTGCACTACGTGCACCGCCGGCGTAAGCCCAACGATCCGACACCTCCTCTGGGATTGTGCCGGCTTGCGAGACAAAAGAGCCGAACACCTGGGGCCTCACATCGACACTTTAGAGGCCTGGATCACACCGGTTAACGAGGCACGGGCCAGGGAGACGCTACTCTCCCTATGGGAGTTCGCGCGCTCGACAGGAGTGCACCGCCGAATGTAAACTTTTCCTACCTATGTTCCCCTTCCACCAATAAGGCCATGGCGCCACCCTTTTGAAAATAAAGTTAATCATCATCATTATCACACGGGCAAAATATTACACCGCTAAATAATCGGCACAAAATGGCACGAGGTATGCGTATTAGATGTTTATAGAAAAATGTGATTATTTTAAGTCGAAAACATTGAGTCACGCAATTACTGCTGTCGGAATGCATATTTTATACAGAAGTACTTTGACAAAATGGCGAAACACGCAGTGATTGGACACAGCAAAACAAATCAGTTAAAAATCAGGTAGACGCAGCCAACGCGGACATGGCTAGACAGGTGTCACTTACGACCATGTAAGCGATGTTATCGCGCGTAGTCACTGAATTCTTGCATTATACCCCGGGCCACATGGCAAAATAAATGCAATTTCGATCGGATGACATTATGGGGTTGACAGATCAGCTTGCAACGCTCGTATAATCACTCAAGACAGCGAGCTGATTAAATCCCATATCATTTATTGAAAATATCTTAACTTTTCCGTGTGGCAGGGGTACTAAACTTACTACTCACAGTCAACTAATTCACTTCTCCCTAGGCTCGAGCTGCCTTAGAACAAAATATAACTTATTTTGTATACGATAATAATATTACGTTAATACAGTTAAGATTCTGGTGTAAACGCGGTAAATGCAATAAAATAACATCAGTATAAATAAACGCATAAGCACAAACAACGCACTTTCAATAATCACAGAAGCTTGTTATTTACCTTCCATTAAAAACTAGAATATTACCGCGCGTATTTACAAATGTCGACGCAACAGCACACGGATAACGACGAAGAACAAAATTCCATTCTATTACAAGATTCTAAAAAAATCGACTTCAGCACTTTACTCGCGTCCTACATGACCAAGAAAGCCCGTAAATACGTTGTTTTTCACCTGTCGATCGTATCCATACGTCCCGCAATATCCGTCACGAAAACATTTGAACACGAACTCCTAGAAGTTCTCTCTGTCTAGACTAGAGAGAGGTCTATCGATAATCGACCAGTGTCATCATTGGCTAGTTGCCACACATGTCACTCAAACCGTAGTTGGACTTGTTCCGCGAATCCGCGTAAATGCCTTAGTATCAAGCAAACACACAAAAAAAAACTACCTGAGACTGTAGGGAGACAAAAAAAAAAAAAACGACGGAAAGAAGGAAAGAAGTATCGAAAGAACCACACACGGGAGCAGCGGCAGCAGTGTGCGACGAAAGTCTTAACGTCGTCGACCCATCTCTTGCTCGTGTGCGCTCCCTGCGCCGATGACTGGATTCTTTTTGGTTCCCTTCCCTTCTGAAATGTCTCAGCGTTCCTTTTCAGACAGTCAGCAGCTCACACACAACGTACATTTACCAGAATCGGCGCCCGTATGAGTGAAGAAAATGTCGCACCGGAGCCCGTTCATTCGAAAAGTGTGGGTACCTGCGGGACTGCACCGTAGTCTCGCGGTTACGGGGATAATCATAAATATAAATTTGTTCTATCAACCTTTTTAACGCATTGTATATTACGTTCATATATATATATATATATATATATATATATATATATATATATATATATATATATATATATATATATATATATATATATATATATATATAAATATTTGTACAAGACTGCGCTTTTAAAACGTATATTAATGTCGGATAAACGCGCACAAACACCACCGTGCCACTCGACAAGAACATTGTTTTCACGTCGATACCAGATATTTTCTCACGTGGTTGCGCCATGACTTTTCTTCGACATTGTGACGTAACCACTCGGAGCGCTACGGCCTTCCCTTCTAGGGGGTCCATACGACGTTCTACCATCCAACCTCCAACGGCATGGTAGAGCGTTTCCATCGTCAGTTGAAAGCCTCCATCAAAGCACAAACGAACAGCAAGGCATGGACCGAAGCTCTTTCACTCGTCTCTTTGGGAATCAGAACAGCCTTCAAATCGGACATTAACTGCAGTGGAGCTGAGTTCGTCTACGGCACTTCACTTCACGTGCCTGCTGAACTTTTTCTTCCTCAGTCAACCTCTCACAGTCAATAGCAGACAACTGCGTCCAGCGACTGCGGCTGCTAATGAAAGACGTTCGGCCTACCTGCCCAAGGACGCCCTCCACAAGACACGCTTTTGTTAGCCATGACCTCGACAAATGTACGCACGTGTTCGTTCGGCGCGATGGCGTGAAAAAGCCCTTGCTGCCCCCGTATGACGGCCCTTATTTAATACTGCGTCGAGACAACAAGGACATGACGCTCGACGTCAACGGTCGAGAAGAAGCAGTTTCTCTGGACAGAGTCAAGCCAGCTCACTTAGCACCCAATTTCTACTCATCTGGAACCACACGCCTTCCAAAGCCAACCCCCAGTGTCAGGTTCCAGATGAACACCAGCCTACATACGCACGCACCCCCTCGAAGTCAGGAACGCTCGCCAGCCCGCTCCCTCCCTGAGGGGTGTGGAGGGAGGGAGGGAGGGAGGGAGGGAGGGAGGAAGCGAGGGAAGGAAGGAGGGAGGAGGAGGGAGGGATTTGTAGCGGCAGTTATAGCGGCAGCTATCCAGCTCTTGAACGACGCCAACCTCACGGGACAGGCACGAGCAACTGCACGGGACACGAGGTGCCTGTACCACGAGCTGCACGGACTCCGGGATTCGGCGGTGGGCCCCTCGAGGAGCTAGTCAAAGGACACTGTAAATATTGTAAATAAATATGTAGAGTGAAATGTACATAGCCTCAACTCCTTCAAGTCTTTAGATTTTATTACTTCCAATATTGTATGCGTCATCCATGTGCATATGCGCTTTTCGTAGTAAACCCTTTGTTCAAGTAATGATGATTCAATTACACATTGAAGGAGTTTATTATTTGTGCTCACATCAGTGTCAGTAATGCCATCGGAGCTTGTAGTGACTAAGGGGCTTCGGAGAGTTTTATAATCTAGTTGTTTTGTACAACATCTTAACTCGTTATTAAGACTTGGGCAAACGAGTTCTGAGGTCAGAAGAACTATAGGTGAATGGTCAGTCGGACAGACATCTATAACGCCATATATTCTCCCCCTTATGCTAAAATCGCATAATGATATGGTCAATAGCTGAATCTGACTCTGCACCGAATCTAGTTGGACTGGTTATTAGCTTTGCTAAGTTAAATGACCGTAACCAAAATAAATATTAAATATGCATTGTCTTTAATATATCGATGTTAAAATCACCACAGATAATTACGTTATTGTTTTGTGCCGTCATTTGTGGAAGAAAATACTCTAGTTTTCCAAGAAAAGTTCATATAAATGAACTTGGAGCCTTATATACTACTCCGACTATAATGTCCGCAATTTCGACGAAACGAATCTCATATTCACCACTTAATGTACTAGTATATTCACTGCATTTCTTGAATATCAGCCCTGTTTTAATCAATTTTGATTCATTAAAACAGGGCTGATAAAAATTTCTTGGAGTCTCCCTTCCTAGCAACATCTTTTAATGCGAATAGCATTCTTTGGATACTTCACGCACTTTTCGTCTATGTATCTATCTATCTATCTATCTATCTATCTGGCTACCTAACCTCTTACGCCGCGGGTCGATAAATAAAAAAAAAACCGGCGCCGGCTGGGATTCGAACCGTTGACCCTTTGATCAGCAGGCAGACGCGCTAACCACAGAGCTATGAAGGCAGTCATTCACCGCACTCTAAACATTTGTTTATATCTTTACCATAGGACGCGCTTTGCAGCGCTGTCACAGCTACCGGTGCGCGCGCGTTCCATGCACGAGGGCTAGCTCACCCTCTCCCGCGCTCACCCTCTCCCTCTAGCTCACCCTCTCCCGCGCTCGGGAGACCTCTAGCTCAGCCTCACGAGAGCGGAATGAGCCCTCGTGCATGGAACGCGCGCGCACCGGTAGCTGTGCCAGCGCTGTAAGCGCGTCCTATGGTAAAGATATAAACAACTAGAGTGCCTCGATGTCCCTCTGTTTAGGGTGATGCCATCGTTTGTAGTACCCGATGCCGACAGCACGCGCTCACAGGAAAAATACAAAGAAATCGCAGGAAACAAAATGTCGCTGTAGCACAGTCAACGCCACGAGCGCGTGCAGAGACACGCTCTTTCACGCGCTTGAGAACAAAAAATAAAAATAAGCGTTAGAAACAAAATGGCCAGGTGTCATCACCCCAAGCAAAGCGCACATGAAGGCACCCTATAAACAACCGTTTAGACTCTAGAGTACCGTTGGTTGAGACTAGCTGAGACGCCAGAAAGTCTGGTCGGTACCATTTTGAGTGTTTGTGCGTATGGCGCTTGCTTTGCTCGCCTTCCTAAGTGACACAAACGCACGTGCTGGGCTGCGGAGATCGTGCGCAGGGCTGTGAAAGTGTCAACAAATTTAGAATCGCCTCAAGAGTGGGCTGGCGTATCTAGAGTGTGCCGGCCACCTGACGAACGCGCATAACTCCGCACCGTTTGATGCTATTCGCATTAACGTAGATAATCATTCCCAAAGGATGGGTTCTGCTGATTTTTCTTTGGGAACAGATGTTCCTTTGGAATCCAAAATCTAACGTTTTCAGCTTGCTCTTTTTTCGATTTCGCCATCACATTGTCACGGATTCCGTGGGAGATAAACCGCGCCATCACACTAGAATTCGTCTTGTCTTTCGTGGGCACGCGGTGGACAATATCTGTACCCGAATCAGCAATCTGAACTTCTGTCTTCCTCCCGATATCGGTGATTAGACGTTCATCTGGGCTGTGTGGAATCCATTTTAGAGGGGAGCTCTCGGGCGCCCGTTTCCGGCTTGAGCGGTATCGCCGTCGGCGTAACCGCGCGAAACGTCGCCGTCGGGACGTCTCGCATAATGTGACGTTTCCCGTAATGCGAAACGTTGCCGTCGGCGTAATTGCGCGACATGTCGCAGTCACGACGTTTGCGAAACGCCGTCGTCGGGACGTTTCGCATAATGTGACGTTTCCCATAATGCGAAACGTCGCCGTCGGCGTCGGCGTAACCGCGCGTTGCATCATGGGACGTTTCCGATAATGCGACGCGCGGTTACGCCGACACCGACGGGATGTTTCGCATGATGTGACGTTCCCCATAATGCAACGCGTGTTGCATTATGGGAAACGTCACTGTCGCAGTATGGTAAAACGTAACATTATGCGAAACGTCCCATAATGCAATGCGCGTTGCATTATGCAATGCGTTTTCGTACGTCCCATAATGCAATGCGCGTTGCATTATGCAACGCCTTTTTCATACGTCCCATAATGCAATGCGCGTTGCATTATGCAATGCGTTTTCATACGTCCCATAACGCATTGCGTGTTGCATTATGCAACGCCTTTTCATACGTCCCATAATGCAATGCGCGTTGCATTATGCAATGCGTTTTCATACGTCCCATAATGCAATGCGCGTTGCATTATGCAACGCCTTTTCATACGTCCCATAATGCAATGCGCGTTGCATTATGGGACGTTTCCCATAATTCAACGCGTGAGGAGGAGGGGGAGAAGTAGGAGCGAGGAGGAGGGAAGATGCCAGCTACCTGTTGTGCAGTCAGGTGATATCACCACTCATAAATTACAAAGCGGCACGTATGAAAACGTGGTGTACTCGTTATCCAAGTGGTCATCCACATGGGTGCGGGTTTGCTACATGCGTGAGCATGTGGACCTGAACAGTGTTTGCTCTGCACGAGCGTGCGTGCTTGGCAGAGGCGCTGAAAACCAGGAGCTCGCGCTATACTTCGTTTCAGCTTGGGTCCAGACGCAGGCGATGCTACAAGCGCGAGCTCCGGGCTTTCAGCGTCCCTGCCAAGCACGCGCGCTTCTGCAATGCAAGCACTGTTCAGGGCCACACGCTCGCGCTTGTAGCATCGGCTGCGTCGGACTTAAGCTGAAACGAAGCATAGCAAGCCGGCTCTGATGTCACAGCACAGCCGGCGCTACGAGCCGATGACACTAGTGTCACTAAATAAGCGTAGAGTCACTAAATAAGCGTAGCTTATTTAGTGACTCTAGATGACACCAGCCAAAAGGCGTCAAAAGCGTAACATCAGTGAGCTTGTCATCTTTCTGTACGTGTTTTACTATTGACTTAATCAGTTAAGTGCAGTGAATGCCCCGTGACTTCGCCTATCTGTGTTCGTGTTCGTGGTTGTATGTGGTCAAGCCTTCAACGGCGCTTTGACTTGGGATGAAACAAAGCCCCGTGTTCTAGTGCCTCCCCAGCTCTTCTACTCTGTGACCCATTTAAATGTGAACTATCGCGTCCCCCGCCCCCTTTACGGTTCCGTCTTTTCACAATGCCACGAGCTTTTCAATTTCAATGCTAAAACAGTAACCCAAAATTGACGCTGAAATTTTATATGCCAGTTAATCTAGTCAGTGTTAATCAGAAGGGCCATGTTAAGTATGTAAAAATCATGTTTATTAATTAAGGCGTTTTATTACAGAAACTGATCTTTCTATAGTTGGTATGGCACTTGTTTTCTTTTTTTTCTTTTTTGTTGGTGTCGCGGCGTTTTGGAGGCAGCATTTGCAGGGGCGTGGTGGCCGCGAGGTGGGAGCGCCTCCCCGCGGTCGTTAAGAAACGTCTCGGGCAGACATGTACACGTTACCCCAAAAAAGTAACTAAATACCGTTATTCGTTACTCGCTCAAAAAGTAACTAAAGACGTTACATCGATCGTTACCGATTCTCAAAAGGAACGCGCGAGTTATATCTCAAAAGTTATTCTTCTCGTTACTTTGGCGGCCAAGTACAAAACTGCTTTTGTTTCATGGTTTATTGTTTTCTTTTCAGTAGTCGTCGCACTTCAGCAGTAGCTACCTCTCGAAGGTTTCATCAGTTACGTTCCCCGCTTCATTGAGACCCGACGCTGAGGAGTCGTTCTACCGACGTGCTCGAAGGAACGGCAATGTTGTGCTTCAGGAAGAGCTGGTTCGGGAACTGCGCCTTCATTGAGGACAGCGGGTAATGGGTTATGTGCCTTCACATGTTCGCAACCTTCGGGTTTACATTCGGTCCGTACTCGGTTCTAAAGGTTCAACCAACGAACCTTATTGTGTTCGCTGGGTGAAGGGCATTCTCAGCTTTAGAGTTCAGTGCAACGTTTATCGCTGGACACGTCAGTCGAACTGTTCGACTGACGTGTTCAGCGATGCGATATACGTTGCTGTACTGTCGTACGGTTTAGTTGTTTCTTTGGGTTGCCCACCTACCGTTCTTGCGATAGACGAATACTCAGGTTAGAATAAAAACAAGGCCGTTTGAACGGTGTTGTACACGTTACTTGTCAAAAGTAACGAGATACCGTTACTCGTTACTTGGCCTTAAAAGTAACTCAATACGTTACTCGCTACCGAAAATAGTGACAGGTAGAAGTAACTCGTTACTTGTAACGCGTTACGGACATACATGTCTGGTCTCGGGTTTTAAAAGGTTGCACGGACAGATCCCTGGGAGAGCCCGCGCTTGGGGCTGTTTTTGGCCTTTAACCGAGTGTGCCTGTGTATAGAGGATTTTGCCGCTTAGTGTCAAATTGTCGCTGTTTGCCCGATGTAATAATGTAGCTGTTGGCGCCAGCCAGACTGGGGAAAGTGCATTCGATTTGATTTTGGGAGACCGCAGACAAAAGTATGGGGTTTAATTTTGGGGGTTTAACTCACTGTTGATTTCATGTTGTTTTGTTTTGTAATAAACGTGGCCACACTGGCCACTGCAAAGCCAAGCAACGTCGTAATGTGTTCAACAAAATCAAACAACTTTAAATTTTTTTCTTGTGTGTGTTAATTTTGGTTTTTTTTTATCGGGCGAGCATTATCCGGACTAGGACTCAGCCCATTAGAAGTACCATCCGACAGACTCACCCCATACCAGGAAGTTTGACTGGCCGTAGATATAGTTAAAGCACGCATGTCAGCAGGAATGACTGTTCTTAAAGGGGCGATGCACCAATTTTTATACTTTCAGTAAACACCGCTTAAAATTGTTCCCTAACATCCAAAACCGACACCGTACTTTTTTCTTCTTTTTTTAACTTCATGGAAGTCGAAGAAAAATAGCTTAGAAAAGCGAGCAGCGTTCACCCCTCAACTCGCAACCAGAACAAGCTCTGGAGCCGATTATATGCCGCCAGTGCTTATAATAGCCACGCACTGGGGTTGTCAATGAACAGGGCATGCGCTGATTTCCACGGATTGTTAAGGTTCCACTATTCCCGTCGTCGCAGCAATAGACATTTTGCCGAATTACCCAAGCATCAAAGAGAATGCCGCGAACGTAGGTACGCGCACTGCGCGTGCTGGCGTCTGCAGCTGTAACTGATCGAAAGCAAAAATCTAAAACAACTTGCACTTCGCACGCGCGTTCCACAAACGCTTAATTTTGGTTATTTACTTGGAATCTTTTGTATAAGGAAGGCGAGCGTGTGCAGCGTGTGTACCTACGTTCTCAGCATTCTCTTTGATGCTGGGGTAGTTTAGCGAAAGGTCGCACAAGCCAATACCCGAATGCACGTTGAGTCATTGATTGACGCAGTGATATTATTAGACCTATTGCTAAATTACCCAAGCTTCAAGGAGAACGCTGGGAATGAAGGTCTACGAGCAGCACGCGCTCGCCTTCCCCGTATAAAAATCTCGAAGTAAATAACCAAAATAAGTCATTGCATAGCCTCCTCAATACTCACAAAGCCTGGCAGTTTGACGACGGAGCCACAGAGTGCCCGGTTGCAGATTTGGAGCGCAAGGATCTGGTAGCACAGAGCATCAAAGAGCCATTTCTCGGGGAACGTGGACGTCAGCGCACAATTTTTGCAGTGGCGAGGGCCAGAAACACACTTGTTCGCTTGGTGAGTGTGTGTTTCGGCGTCTTGCCGCAGTGGTTTGCCAATCACGTGGCTCTCCTCTCATTCGTTGTGTGCCACTTTGCCAGGCTTTGTCAGTATATAGAAGGTTAGGTCATTGACGAACGCGCGTGTAAGATGCCTTCGGTTTTAGGCTTTTGCTTTAGAACAGTCACTGCTCTAGACGCCGGAACGTGCGGCGCGTAGACTTCCATTCCCTGCATTCTAATTGATGCTTGGGTAATTTAGCATTAGGACTATGCATAGAGTTATTATAATGTCCGCTAGAGGTTCGACTGGCGCTAGTGTGCTGCGGCAAATTGAAGCCGACAGCAACCAGTCGAAAACTAACTTCGGGTAATGCATTTCTATGGGAAAAAGCGAGAGCATTTTTTTCTTGCGCTGGAATGTAAAAGCAAATATCCGGAATAATTCGTAGGTACTAGGTAGCTTGAAACATTTCTCACTCAGGAAGATGAAATAAGTGGTCAGTTACGACGTTTTTGTTTCAAATAAGTTGCATTAAAAACGGAGCTAAAACAGCTTCGTACATCTATTTATGTGCATGTCGGACACTGTTAGCGGGAACACGACGTCGGCGCTTTTCAGCATGGGAGATATACGTGCCAAACGAACGAAGGACATCTGGACAGCCAAGAAAGACAGCAAGAACTGCGCAGTAACACTGTATCAGTAACTCCCCGTGCATGTACGATCAAAATAAATTGAAGGCCACGTAATATAGTCCGATTTTCAATAAGTACGTACGGCTTTATTCATTCTGCTTTGTGCGAAAATGCTTGTTCTACGTTCAAAACATCACCCGCACGTTCGAAATCTTTGACAACAAGTGCCCGATAAAGGCTTCCCGGCAGAGAAAATAATAAAAAGAGACACCTTTTATAGCCCACGCACTTTATTCTTTACGTTTTGAACGTTTTTAACCTCTCGTAAAGATGCAAAACGGGGTCGATGTTCATATAGTGACACGACTGGCGCATATTAGCAATATATAAGCGTTACCGGAATGCTGGCAAACCTTAAACACACTCTATATTTCTTTCGATTGTTGTTTTGCTTAGAATCGTCGCTCGTTTTTACACACCTGCTGTTGAACAGGGGTTTGACCTGAAATATAGCAATGTTAAACATCGTTCACTGATGAAGGGAACTGTACTAACTAAAGCAATTGCACTTTTACAATGTTAATCAAGGTACATACTTTTCGGTACGACCCAAACAATAAAAGCGTTCCATGTTATTTTCCGGAGAAGAGACCAAATGCACACGCGTTTTCCCATAGGAATCCACAGGAGCACCGCTAAAGCAGACTCCTGTCTGCTTCGATTTGCCTCCCGGAAGTCGCATAGACACTAGCGCCAGTTGAACCTCTAGCGTACATTATAACAACACTTTAGGTCTGTGCCGCGAGAAACGGAGGGAGAGGAGGAGAGCGGAGCGCGAGAATGTCTGAAAGCCGAGCTCTGGTTGGAAGGAATAGTGGGTAGACATAAAGCCTAGCTTCCAATTTGTCTCCACTGCACTCGTGGAACGCGTTCGAACGCGAGAGCCAAACGACGGACGCCGGAGGTCCGCGTTCTAACGCGTTCGACGAGTGCAGTGGAGACAGAGGCAGGTAGCTTTACGTCTACCCACTAATCGGTCCAATCAGAGCTCGGCGTTCTAACGTCCCCTCTTGTCTCCCCTCTCTGTCTCCCGGTGCATTCACACGAGGGCAGACTGAATGCCTACGCAGTGCGCCTGTCTACTGTATGAGCTGCATTTAAATATGGTTGCCGTGGGGATCGTAAAGATTGATGACGAAATCCTGGGGATCGCATTGTTGACGACGCCAACGATGCGATCCCTACAAGGCTTTGTCGTCAAGCTTTGCGCAGCAGGGACTTAAAGAAAAAAACGTCAGTTTTTATCTTTGAATTTACGCGTGGACAAAAAAAAAAGAAAAAGAAGCTTCTTGGTCAATAGTGTTGCATGGGAGTATGCTTGGATCCCAGTAGTGGCATAAGCTTCTGTACAGTGAGAAACATTCCTACCCAGTATCGTTGCGCGGCCTCTTTAATTGCTAAAGTGACCTTGATCGTTACGGCACAGTTTCTCGAAACAAGGGTGGAGAATGGACAGCGCAACTCTCCGATTCGGCTCGATGTTGAGATGGGACCTGTACTTTGTTTTCATCAACACCACCAACACGCCAAGATCTTTTTTTTCTTTCAAATTACCGAACCGTTTTGCGTTCTCCTGCTGAATCTGTCGCTACTTTCATTGGATTCGCGACCCGCATTTTGGGAAGTACTGCCGTAGCACACGGGTTCCAGAATCGACCGACGGACCTGCAAGTCGGCTTCCTTCCGTTTCTCCACTATAACAAGTGTCATCGCCCAGCCGCGATCTCCAAGGAGTCCAAGGCCGCATATGTAACGCAGACGGCCATGCCTCGCCAACACGTGCCGACGAAGGCTTGGAGTGATCTGAAAGCCATAAGCGCTTCCCCGAAACGAACGCGTGAAGGACGATACGAAAAGACACTTGTGGAGAAACAATGTGAAACACGACAAACCAATGGGCCACACCGTTTCCCCCAGACGTCGGGATTCTCCAAGGGTTTGTCCGGCTGCACGCAACCGGAGACGAGAGACGGCTCGCAAATACTTCTGACCTTCTGGAGGGTCATGGACAACCGTTAAAAACACACGTACGCTCCGCCAGAAAAAAACTAAGAAAAAAGAAAGATAAAAAAAATTATGATGCAGAAACGAGCGGCACCTCCTACGCCAGAATCCCCTCGGGTGATGTTTCTGTCCTAAGTGAATCCGCCTTCCGGCATGAGGAAAATGAAGCTTGTATAAAAGAAGTGACGCAAGCGAAGAGAGGGGGGGGGGGGGGGGCGTCAGTGCGCCACCTCTGCATCAGCGTGCGCCATGATGGGGGAATTTCCCGTCAGACGTCGAGATTGTTCTCTTATAGGGGTGCCTGCCGAAGCGACCGACCGCAGATGTAGCCCTGAGGTCTCTCCAGCTCCCGGCTTCCGCAAAACACGTGAGTGTGCTTAAGAGCATAACGTTCATATTTAGAACTGTATAAAATTATTGCTACTAGTCGATACACATGCTACACTGGCGTTGCCTGAAGTAGACCACATTCACGTTGGTTTCTATTCGCGGTTTTATGATCACGTTCACCCCAACCGTTCTTGAAATTGTTTATATACCTCGTTCGAAAACCTGTAAACTTTAATCACGATCGCGGTTACACGGGACACCGCCAAGGTTGGATGAAGAACTCATTGCTCTTCATCGCCAACTTGTGTAGTTATAGACTTGCATGTTCCTTGGTGTCATTTGTTCCACCATTGTGCGGTGGTTCCGAGCTTCAAATACTCCGCGCGTGACGTTCGTAGTGGCGGCAAGATGTTTTGGGTGATTCCCTCTCATGGCTCCTATCTTCCGGACGTAAAGACCAGGGTTATCGATCGCCAGCGACAATTTCCACGGTGTGTAGAAAGAACGGTAGAAGTTTTTATTTACCGGGTCCTAGACTAACACCTTCGAAGTTGATAGTCTGGCATTCTTCTTATTTCCATTAAAGAAAGTTGAATTCATCATACTCAGGACGTCGTAGTGAGCGAATGACCAATCGTGGAAGGCCAACCGCAACGTCGCAACGGATTCTGCTTCGAACAATGAAGCGTCATCGTTAGCTTCACTCTTTTCATGACAAACGCCACCGGTCGGTGCTTCAGTCTTTGAAGTCCAAGAGAACTTATGAAAAGAATAAAAAAAGCCCAACTTAACACCGCTGCTTAAAATGACGATGAAAAGTTTAACCACCAATTATCCAGGTGAACGCTAAAAGAACGAAGAAGCATCAAGATATGTTTAAAAAATTTGAATATTCATGTGCATTCCATTGCCTCCTTTAAAACGTTAAATTATACGGCCGAAGGGCCTCGTTAAATCTGAAACTTTGTTGTCCGTGTAACATTTATGCTTTCTAGCACGAGTGACATAAGCAAGCTCGATCAACAGGTTTGCAAAGAGGGTACGACCGGAAGTCGCTTGTGACGAAAGCAGCAGTTCATGTTTGTAAACAGCAAAAGGGTCTATAGTGTACTTCAACACTTCTCATCGCTGTGAAGGTCATGATTGAGGCTGCGCTATTCAACTGCAATCACTATTTGCATACCCCATCTTTGGTTGGTAATACATTGCTTCTTCTCTAACTACAGTATATTGTTCTGAAACTTCATCAGATCCGAATTATCTGGTCAAAGTTGAAAGGAAATACAACTATTTCCGGAATGGGAACGCTTTCTTGTTTTTACATCAAATGCACTTCCGTGTTGTGTACAACGTCGTGAAAAGCGCAGGAGTGCGAGCAGTTTAAAGGAACTTAAAGCCACGCACCTTCCAAGATCACGCGATCGCGCCGGTGCCTTCAACGTTGCCTCATGCGAGGGAAAAAATAATCATGTCCGCTCCAAGCTGACGTGTTTGGCAAGTGGCCGAAGCGCCCGAAGCAGTGCACAACGCGCCGGTTTTCCTCGTTTTTCGAGTCTCGTTCGCTTACATCGTTACGCCAGCTAAATACCTTTTTTAGCACGAAAATGCCGACAGTATTATTGGGAAATTTGTATAGATTGCAAAAGTGAAGATTTGGCACGCACTAATCTTTACTGGACGAATAGACCGATCTCATCAAGTGTTCCACGCATGCGTGACGCCGCCATAACTGTAGTTCGTAGGAGGCAGACGCCAGTTCACGAGAGAGCTCATGCCGCCTCGTGCTCTGCTCGCGCAGACCTCCAGCAGGGTTCTCGCGCGTGCAGAAAGACTACAGCTCCCACGATGCATGTCGGCAGTGGTGGCGTACTCAAACTAGCTGGTGAGATCGGTCTATTAGAACGCGCTAAGAATGTTACAAAAGTAAAATGTTACCAACACGCTCTTCAGCTAATGCCTACTATACTTTGTTTTATCATAAGTCCTAGCGCAGTCGAAGGCACGAACACATGCAACAACGAACACACATACAAAAGCGCGAACCACTGGGCCTTCACTGCACATAATTCGGGAGCTATGCAACAATTTTCGTACTTTCAGTAACGCATCTGCGCTGGTTGCGTTCGCATGCAACCGAGACGACTGTATAGCGACAAAGTCGCCGGGACAAGTGTTCGCCGTACACAGCATGGCAAGCGATGCAGGGATTAGCTTCGCGAAGCAATCCATGAGTTACGGTTGGTGCAGTGTTTTGGCCTTTACGGTCGTTTCGGTTGCATGCGAACGCAACCTTTGCAAATCTGTGAACCAGCCTTTAAGTCTTGACAATCATAACCTTTTAGAACTCGCGTTATTATTTTTTTAAATTTAATATTAGAAAAAACAAAACAAGCCGCGTCCATCCCTTCCACTCGTTTACCGTAGCCACGCGCTGGGGTTGGCAATGTTACAGGGCACAGGCTGAGTTCCACACATTGTCGCATTTAAATATCGTCGCCGAGGGGGTTCACAAAGATCGATGTTGAAAACCTTGGGGTTCGCATTGTTGACAGCACGTACAATGCCATCCGCACAACTTCGCCATCACGTTTTCCGACGGAGAGGCTGAAAAAAACGTCAGCTTTTACCCTTGAATAACGCGTCGACAAGGAAGCATCTTGGTCAGTACTCAGTAGTGTTGCCTGCGAGTATACTTGAGTCCCCTAGTGCTAGTATAAGCCTGTGTAAAGTGAGAAACATTCCTACCCGATATCGTTGCACGGTCCCTTTAAGAGGAAATGAAGTGCAGATGTGTCGTCTTGTATTCGTAATGTTCGTTCCTTTCTTTTTCTTTGTTGTTTGTTTTTAACATTGAGTTTTGGCAAGTGTAATTTGTTTATATCGCGACCGGTACATTGACATTAAAACATACGCGTAGCGATTCGTTCATCAGAAAGAAAGACATTCGCGAACTGTCGGTCGGAGTCTTGTCTCGCTTCTCATAGGTACGAGTTGTCTTGCTCTCCCTGACGTCACTCAAGGTGGCTGGAGAGTATTTCTCAAGTGCAAACATGTTGTCCCTTTTCCTCTACAAAACTTGTTCACCTTTCCAACCTTGGACCCTTCCAGAGACGTGAACATGAGAAACGCCGCTCTTCTACTGGTGGCCGTGAGCTGCCTCGTCCTCCATGAAGTAACTGCCGGCGGCTGGGGAGGTGGCGGCGGTGGCTACGGAGGCGGTGGCTGGGGTGGCGGTGGCTACGGAGGTGGTGGCTACGGAGGTGGTGGCTACGGAGGCTACGGAGGTGGCAGTTACGGTGGCAGCAAAAGTCTCAGCATCGGCATCAATTTCCAAAAGAGCAGCTACGGCAGCTTTGGGTATGGAGGATACGGAGGTGGTGGACACGGAGGTGGCGGATACGGAGGTGGCGGACACGGAGGTGGCGGATACGGAGGTGGTGGATACGGCGGAGGAGGCTATGGCTATGGCGGCGGCGGCTACGGAGGAGGCTTCGGGCATGGACATCATGGTCTCCTTAAGCACAAGTAAGCTGAACGTGTTGGACACCGTTAATATGCCGTACCGAGTGGGCAGGGTTAACACCCTCCTCTCTTTTACAAGAAACGCAGTCTAAGTAAATAGAAAAAAAAAGGAAAATTTAGATCAGTTCATTTTTATCTTCGATTGTGGTATTTGATTGGACCATCATTTGAGCAAATTAGACGCGGCATTTCGAATCCTAAAGTGAGCATTGAGACCAGTGACCTTTAGGGCGGGATGCCAGGGCTGGCTTGCTATACTTCGTTTCAGCTTGGGTCCAGACGCAGCCGATGCTACAAGCGCGAGCTCCGGAGCTTCCAGCGTCCCTGCCAAGCACGCGCGCTCGTGCAGTACAGGCACTGTTCAGGGCCACACACTCGTGCTTGTAGCATCGGCTGCGTCTGGACCCAAGCTGAGACTGAAGTATAGAACAGCGTCTCAGCTGAGACCGGGTGAAAGAAAGCACTGCGAAGGCTGGGGTGCGCGAGCGTCTTGAGACGCAGCTTGAGTCCCGCTCAGCTCGTGCGCTGGCTTTGGCAGTGCTTTCTTTCACCTAGTCTCAGCTGAGACGCTGGTTCTAGCAAGCCGGCCCAGATATCTCGGTGGTTTAGATTTAAATCGCGTAAGGATCTTTGACATAGGGCACGGAGATATCAGTTGGAACTGATCCTTATGGCTGCTTTTCAAATGCTTGTTGTCGCTTACCTAGCGGTAGTGAACTAAGGATAATAGTTAAACAAATTCTCGGCACAGTATTTGACAGTGTAGCACTTGCCCTCAACTGTGCTCGCCATGTTTGAGGTTTACTATATTTGTCGTCACCTGCTCATCTCTTTCATCGCGCCGCTTTTGTACCATCCAGATTTACAATCCGACGGCCGCAGCTGCAAAATCTAAGTGTCTTTGGTCTGAGACTTCAATCTCACTGCGTATAAAACATCCTGAATTATTTATTGATGTATTTATTTGGTACCCACATCGCCCAGGGAGCATTACAGTAAGGGGGCGATAACAATTATACAAAAGCAAACAAATAGCAGAAGGAGCAAAAAAAAAATTCATACAGGAGAAACATGTCAATATATACTACAATAATATGAGAATACGATCAACAGCAAGCACGTGTCGAACAAAGTAAACCGTCAAAACAAACTACTATAACATGATTTTACCAAAAAAGGATTGAACGTTAGAAAGCCCTACAAGTGAGTCGGGCAGCCCATTCCTGTAATTAATTGTTTGAGGGAAAAATAAATATTTAAGAACGTCAATACGTGTAAAAAATTCTCGGGTCTTTTTTTTACATTTATTCTAGTCCAAATAGAGAACTGCGGGAGAGGCTCCATCCCCAAATTCACAGGAAGAAATGACGTCTCTACGATACTCAATAAAAATGCACTGTTCTTTTGACGTGACGCAAAAAAAAAAATGGCTCAACGCTTTTTTTTTTTTAAATTGGTATTTACAAAAAAAAAAAATAAAGCTTTGCGTACCTAAAGTTCAATGCGCATCGACGCATTGGGCATTGAATTGAGCTTTTCTTTTTTTTTTTTCTTTCTTGGTGAAGCTACATAGAGCCAGTGAATTAGCTACACTTCAGACTAGCGACAATTCAGCCGCCTTGGTGCTTAGAATTTTTTTGTCGCCAGTTATCTGAAGTTTTATCTGAGATAGCCGTGAACGCTTTTTTCATCCTCCAGAAACATTACAGTCTGCGACAGAGCAGAACGATTTTGCCTGACTTAATGTACCTAGAGCTCAGAAAGTCGCATTTCCGAATCGTAAAAGATCACGCGCCCACTTTGCGCTAAGCAAAAAAATGGCGGCGCCCACGAGAACATCGGGGAATGAGGAGACGGTATTCCAAGCGCGTCGCTTATCTAGAGACTCTGTAGTAGACGTTTGTAGCACACGTGACCCAACTGTTTAGCGTGGAGTTGGAACAGCGCTTCATCTGCCGAGGTTCGTAAGCTTCGGGGAAGGATTCACTGGGATCACTGGTACGATCTAAGCTCTTCGTGTTTCAAACATTGTAAACTTTACTATAGGTAAGAAGGCCAGGAGGCAAGTCCTCGTTTTAAAGGTGCATAAATTAAACAAAAAAAGGTTGAGATTTGGAAAGATTCACCCAGTTTAAGTCTTCCCTTTCTTTCTTTCTCTTCCAACCAGACTCAGGAAGCATTTCGGACATTGGGGCTGAAACAAAGCAACTGCCCTCCTGTCACCACCAAAACGTGATGGAAGTATATTTTTGCTCAAGGTACCTGCGACACTTGTAAAAAAAAAAGAAAACAACAACAACAACAACAGTGTGTTAATAAAAAAAACGTTTATGTGAAAACTCAGTGTATTGTGACAAACTGTAGATGCTTTTCATACTTCAAAATCATGAATTTTTTTTTGTGTGTGTGGATTGTAATGCTGTTTGTTTATTGCAACGTTTTATTGCCACGCGCGTCTTCGAGCAAGCGCGCCCATGGCCGAATGGGCATTCAATCTCGACCCAGCGCTCGAACCTGCTGTTTCGCCAACATCGACGCCTGCGACGCTAGTCTTCTTCTATTTTGTTTTGGGCACAAGTTCGCCCCATTAAACGTTTAGTTTCCTTCCGTCATTCGTCGCCTCATCAATTGTCATTCGTGGCATTTTGATGGAAGTGCGGGGTACCGCACTGTATGCCACTGAAACGTATACCCCTCAAAAGATCGCTCGGGCTCAATCTTTTCAAGTTTCGGAAAGCTTATCCCCGTTGACGAACCTGAAACCCGGGACAGCCGCCGTGTCCAAGGCCTGCCCCCGGAATTCGTCCCCCTACCGTCCAAGCCAACAAGGACCGCGGCCCCGATAAACACCACGTCGCAGCAAGACGGAGCGCCCGCCGACTCCCATCGTCTACGTCCAGGCCCCGCTACGGACGCCGTCGGCTTTCCATTGCGACCTTTATGGAGATGTGGAGGACTGGTTGAGCCAGTACGAGCGCGTAGCCCGGTTCAACGGATGGGGGAGCTGAGCAAAGCCCACGGAACGTCTACTTCACGGCGGTGAGCACGACACGCAGCTGGTACGAAAACCACGAAGCGTCGATTTCGTCGTGGGAAGACTTATCTGCTGTGCTTGGACGCACGTTTGCCAGCCAGCAGTGACGACAATGGGCCGAAGAACTTCTGCAAGCAAGAAGCTATGGGCCGAACGAGAGCGTCGCAAGTTTCGTCGAAGACGTACTCCGCCTGATGAACCGCGCCGACCCAAACGTTTCCGATGAGAAAAAGCTGCGGGTCCTGACGCGGGTAGTGAAGAAAACTTCTTCGGACGCCTTGTGCGTCCGAAGAAGTCCACCGTCGAACGATTCGTCACTGAGGGCACAAACATCGAACCTCGGCCTTTTGCGTGGGAGCCAAGAACGATAGCCATTCGGCCATAGGCTGCTCAAAAACTCGTAAGCAAGTTTTCTTTTTTTTTTTTTGTGGATGGCGGAGTTGTTTGTTTATCACAACGCCCTATTAAAATGAAGAAAAAAAGATTGACTACTAATAGAAGAGTATTTTATTGGAAACATCTGGGTATGGGCACCCTGCATCCGCTAGAGCCGCTACCAATCGCCCAGCGAACAGCGCCGCGCGCGGCCTCTTTTGAGTCAGCGTAGGGAGAGCGTGCAGGGGACACATGAGCAGACTTGTGCTCGTTACTTGAAAAATTTAATGGAATACAATCACAAATTACCGAGCCTCAAATGTAATGGATTACCGTTACAATCACCGACCAAATATAATGGATTACTGTTACAAATTACTTTCGAAAAGTAACGAATGACTTTACTCGTTACGTTACAAATTGCTTTCACGTTACTTTTTCCGTACACTTATCCAGAAAACAATAGAAACGATTTTGATATTTTTCAAAGAATGTTCCGCAACATTCTTTTTCATTACTCATACCACCGTATATGGTTGTACCTGTAAAAATAAAATATTGTATTTAAAGGGCCCTGCAATCATAATTAAGCGTCTACCTTTTTTGCGGTTTCCACGTCTCTTGGGGTTTGGGAAAGCCAGCGGGCACGGAGAGAGTCACTAAATATCAGTGCGTCATATTTTAACCGGACGACGCGGAAACCTCCTCCACCGACGGGGGCGACCCGCGGTACCGAAAGCGCGCGTAATGTGACGTCTTAGGTCCTGGGCTTAGTACTGGTCAGAGCCGCTAAAAGCTTCTTTTTTAGTCGAAATACAAAATATAAGTGGCGCGAACCGTTTCAATTATCTATAAAAGTAGTTTTTGTTCAGTATTTGAGATCAGAAAAGAAACAAATGCAGTTTATAAAGTACGGAAACAAGAAATGATCCGTCGACATACCCGCCACCAATCGGTGGAAAAGGCGGCGCCTACTAGAAAGGAGTAGTGGGATCAGGCGCCGACACGGAAATGGCCCGGATGTACGCGGCGGAGCTGCGGCCGTAGGGACCGAAGGACCCGGCCGGCTCTGAGCGTTCCCAAGGCCTTCGGTGAGCAGCTTTGTCTTGCGGTTTGGCCGTTTCGCGGTATGGCAGCGCGAAGTGGCTCCCATTCTGAACTGATCTTTACCCCGTGTTTGCTGTCGTTTGTGGCCAATGAAGTGCCATGCCGAATTTGTGTTTGATCGCGCAGCAAATGCAATGAGAGCCGCTCTAGCTGCCCGCTACATACAGCCTATCCAGAACACGCTTTAGTGGCGCCCTCTCGCGCCGTCGACACGGAGTACGGCAGCCGTGAGCGCTCGCTCAGCTCACCATCCCTCGTCTAGTTCACGGCCACTCAAGCAACCAAGGACGTCATGAAGGAGGTTATTTTTTGCTTGTTTTTGTAATCTTAATTTGCCTATAACTTCTAAAATAAATCGAAATTCGAGAAAAGAAAAGTGTCATTAAGTTACTACGTTCAGTGCGCTCAGGTTTGGTGCAAATTAAAAATTAGTAAAAAAGCCATTGCAGGCCCTTTAAGAGTGTGGGTGCACTTCCGTTCACCTGCAAGCTGACAAGGCACCGAAGGTTGCAACCACACCCGCCATCCCGCCAGCTTACGGCCACTGGAAATGATCCCTGGAATTGTGCAGGCAAAGCTACCGGTGCGCATGCTCAGTAGCAGCGTCTACCTCCGCTACGAGATTCGGAGCTAAAGAAGCGGTCTACGAAAGCTGCCTTATGACTCGGGTGTTTCGCCCGTTACTCACAAGAAGAAAAGACTTGGTTGTAACGTTACAATGTATAGCCAATGCAGAATGCAGGTGTCCCAGCTTACCTTGATGTGTTTCCGTAGATTAGAGTTTGTTCTTGCTGATGACAATGTGTTCTTTTTTTTTTTTTGGCTAGCAAAGTATGCATTGAATTTCCAGATTTCCTTTCTCCTTAATGCCCTGAACCTCGAGCAGAGAAAAAGTGGTGGTTACGGGTTATCGATCGTTCGTTCATCGGTTCTCACTTTCTCACCTGCCTACATTTGGTAACTGCCGCGCGGTGACGCACAGGTCGCGTTGCACGAAGTGAATACTCTGCCATTTGTAGATGCTTTCATATTTCATAATGAGAATGGTAGGCGTTTCTTTTTTTGTGGATGGCAGAGCTGTTTAACTATCACAACGTCCTATTCAAAAAAAAAAAAAGATGCCGCCGAAGACATTACATTTATTCATTCATTCGTTTCATTTATTAGCCATTTTGGTTGTGGTGGCAGGGACAAAAGGTGAAAAAATTCACCTGACCAGGGTCCCACGCACCATAAAAATTTCAGCGCGACGCAACAAAAAGAAGAAAAAAAGAATTAAAATAAAAACAAGGCACAACGCAATGTGCAAAACAAACAACAGCTCACACACAAAAAACAAAAACAGAATGCAGTGGAAACAAAGTGGAACACTCCAATGCAAAGGAGCACAATGCTATGCAAAACAATAAAGTACTTGAAAATAGATATACAGGGTGTTTTTTTAACTGCACCAAATTTTTAAATAAAGGGGGGAAAAGTTTCATGAATGCGGTTTTCACAGCGTGTTTATATGGCTCGGCGGACATTAGATGGGGATATAACCATCACTATTATCAGAATAATTAACTAAAATCCGTTAATTAACTTTTTAATTACTGTAATTAGGATTTCTGTTTATATTACGAACTTGAGGCAGTCATATGCCAAGACTCTTCCATTTTGTAAAATTCGCGTAACCAGCTTGTGTACCGCGATATTCGTCCACGAATTTTGCACTTTTATCCGGCTAATGTAGCAAAGTTCGGCTATAGTGGCAACTTTTGTGGGTTTGCCGAATTGAGTGGATAAAAAGTCGGATTAAGTAGAAAAGTCGGGGGCAGATATCTTGGAACACAGGCACATTACGCGAATTCCACAAAATGGAACAGTCTTGGCTTATTACTGCCTCGAAGTTTGTAATATAAACATATATCCTAAATACAGTTATTAAAAAGTTAATGAACGGATTTTGGTTAATTAGTTTGATAATAGTGATGGTTATATTCCCATCTAATGTCCGCCAAGCCATATAAACACGCAGTGAAAACTGCGTTCATAAACGTTTCCCCTTTCATTTAAAATTTGGTACAGTTAAAAAAAACACCTGTACTGTATACATTTCTGCGCAAGGTTTTAACGTTTTCAAAAATATAGGTGTTCATTTTTTTTCTTAAAAATATTGAGAGATGTTGCTATTTTTGCCATATCCAAAATGTGTTGGTGCTTATTGACAAGTTGTGTAATTTGCTGTGTTAAAGTTTGATCTCCATAGTTCGTGCGTATTCTCTGTCTAACATGTATTACACGTCTTAAGTTGTAGGAAATGTCTATTAAAGAAAATTTATCTAAAAAAACTCCCTGTTGTTTTTAAATAATCATAAATAAATTTCCTAAGGTTGGAGGTAATTAGCTGCTGAACAGTGAGGAAACTATGCTTTTGAAAATAAATAAAGGTATGTTCATTATAGCCCAAGTACTCGATGAATCGAAGAGCCTTCTTTGAAGCACTAGTATTTTATCAATGTTGCTTTTTGATGTTGTTCCCCGAAACCAATGAACAGTAAGTAATGTACATGAGAGTGAATGCGTGCATAGTATATTTGACGCTTTAGCCACATTGGAAATAAATGTCTTATTTTGTGCATAATGCCGATTGATCTGGAGAGGAGTAAATGTAACTTGGATATTCGAGTTGTCATAGAATAAGTTTTCATGAAACCACACACCCAAGAATTTACAGATTCAACATTTTATAGTTTTCTTTTGGAATTAAACCTAATGTTGATGTCAGTGATAAGCAACTTATGTTTTGCCCTAAACACAAAATATTTAGTTTTTGAAATGTTCAACTCAAGCTGGTTTTGAACTAGCCACTAGATAATTTATTTAAATCATTAGATGTATACTCAAGCTGTCGGAAATTACGGTGTGAAAAAAAAAAGACGTTCGAATCGTTTGCATATCATACTATTTCTGCTTTTTGAGAAATTTTAACTATATCATTAATATAAACAAGAAACAACAATGGTCCTAAAGTGGAACCGTGTTGAACACCATATGCTATTTGTTTAAGATCTGATTTAACGCCGTTAAAAATGGTGAATTGTGACCGACATCTCAAGTAACTGGACACGAATTTTAGCGCTTTCACTCTTATTTCGTATATTCAGAGTTTGTTTAGAAGTATTTGCTGCTTAATGGAATCAAAAGATTTTTTTAAAGTCACGGAATATTACGATTGTGTATTCTTTATTTTCAATATTGGTAATGATTTTTATCTTTAATGTTAACGGGCGCCATTTCTGCCGACTTATACTCCTGAAAACCAAACTGCTTTTCTGAAATTATTTTATGTTTTGTAAGGAAGCTAATCAATCGGCTGTTTATTATGTGTTCCAAAAGTTTTGAAAAAACAGGTAATACTGAAATTGGTCTATAATTCTTGAGGTCGCTTTGTACACCACCTTTATGTATAACGCAGACTAGCGCTACTTTTATTCGGTTGGGAAAACAACCCGTTTACAAAGATATGTTACATATGTGTGTTAATGGAGCAGCTATAATTCTGGATATGGCTTTGATTGGTTCGGCTTTAAAGCCGGCTTCACCTGCAGCTGTGCTATTTTTGAGACTAGCAGTCAGTGTAAGTATTTCTTAGTCGGGCAAAAGAAAATAGAGTGAGATATTCTGTGACTTATATGTATATGGCGTGACATTGTGTACACTGGTTTGGGGAGAGGAGGGTGCCCCTGATGTTAAGAAATGAATGTTAAATACACCAGAAATCTGTTTACCTGTGTAGCATATGCCGTCAATCGTGAGTTCACTCAGTTAAGATTGCTTACGTGTAGGAATGAGAAATCATTATAGTCCCGCGGCTGAAATGTTTTCCAGTAATGTTTCTACGCGTATTAAAGTTGTTTCTGCCGGTATTGGATTCGGCGTGTATGTATTCGGTGCACACGGCGCTCCGGCGGTGCCATCGCAATCCTCCGCTGCGCAGGCGCGGCGCCCCCGCCGTCTTCACGTCTTCCGTGACGAGGCACCTGCGTTGCTGCGCTTTTCTTTGTGTTTTATTTCTGAGGTTTGTCCGCTTCGACCTTGAGGGTCGCTAGCTTGCTCCGGCGATGACATCACAATCCTCCGCTGCGCAGGCGCGGCGCCCCCGCCGTCTTAACGTCTTGCGTGACGAAGCACCTGCGTTGCTGCGCTTTTCTTTGTGTTTTATTTCTGAGGTGTGTCCGCTTTGACCTTGAGTGGCACGTGCTTGGTGACGTATTTTTATGGCCATCTTTCGGGCACAACGCCGACACCTTTTCGCGTAATGGGACATTTGAGTTCTTCGCCTTAAAAAGAAACGCAATGATGACCCCAAACATTCTTTTAAAAATATATATATATATTTTATTAAACTGAAATGCATTTTGATAGTTATTCATAAAATATCCGCGGGAAACAACACGTACGTTTTTACCAAATGCACGAAAAAAACATAATATCGAGCGTATACACTGCCCGGCACCCTTAGCGTGAATATGACATCGGCGCTCCTTTGCATTTTGCTAGTACAAAGTAGTGACGTCCCTTATATATTACCGCCTAATTTCGCGTTCTACATGAACACATTTCTTCAAACAACTAATTTTGCACAGAGCTTATTTTTCGCAGAGAGAAAAAAAGTAAAATCCGGTGACCGCTTGTTCATGTTAACTGTGTCACGCTCTGCACGCTTCATGACATCCTTGCTACCGAGACCTAACCCGCACTCGCTCGCTAGCACTTACTGTCTGAACATTCCTGGGGAACGGTAACAGTAATTGGGCGGACACGATTCACTAGTTCTCGAACCATCCCACAAAGGCGGGAATTTGCGCGGTACACGGAAACTGCATTGGTCTGGAGGAGTCGACCGGCACAATAGACCGATCTCATCAGCCAGTTTGTGTACGCCGCCACTGACGCGATGCACCAAGGGAAATTTAGTCTTTCTGCGCGTGCTACAACCTCAATGTTGTAGCACGCGACGAATCGTGCCTATGGGACGGCACGATTCGTCGCGTGCAGTGCCGCCGGCCTCTTGTGAACTAAAGTTATGGCGGTGTCACGCATGCGCCGAACGCTTGGTGAGGGCGCTCTATTAACAATATAGATATGATGTCTTCCTCCCGACGCATTTTTTATTGTCATTAGAATATATTTATTTTTAACCGGAAGCGTTGCCTTTTCACATTTCCCCAACCTATTCATACAGTCTTCGGCAGTAAAAATAAACACTAACTCCGCAAGCTTTATTGCGGGTTTCGAAGGGTTCTTTCATAGTGTTGGACTCTTTAATATCGCCGGCGATTGAAGTTATCAGCCAGTCACGTTTCTGAAACGTGCGTGCCGGTTTTTGAAGCTCTGTTTCAAATTAGACTTGGAACGCTTAATTTAGGCAACAGCGTTTCAACTCTGTGCCTAACCGAGAGATGATGCAACTTATGGAGACCGCGGTCGTAGCAGAAAAGTGAGATCACGCGTCGCCCCTCACAATGTCCTGGAAAAAATAATGGGGGGGGGGTAAATTGTCTTTGAAGAAAAGTGGGTGTCACGTCAGTTATATACCATAACAATCGAACAAGTTTCAATCCTACGATATTCGAAATAATACCCCATTCACACGGCCGTAAAGGTACCTTTAGCTAAGGGACCTTTATTTTCTGCGGCCAATCAATTAACGATCTTCCGCGCGTGGTGTGTGCTCGTGAAACAAGAGCACGGCCTGATTCGCCGATAGCAAAGGGACCTATGTCAAAGGTACCGTTATGTTGACCGTGTGAATGGGGTATTTGAAGAAAATTTAGGGATTAATCTTGTTGACGTGGTAGCTAATGAAGTAAGCTTCGGTCATGAAGCAAATGGCCTTCCCGAACCACAAGAACCCAATGACGGGCTTCATCAGTTCCCAGCCTACAATGCCCCGCTCGGCCACAAAGATGCCGAGGGGCAGGAAGTGCGTGCCCAGAACCAGGATCCCACCCCAGAAGTTCTTGAAACCGTTCGCCAGGATGACCCGAATCCAGCGCGGATGGTCTCTCGGACTCTTCCAGTCCTTGCCGGCCTCTTTGTAGTTGCAGAGGAAGCCGACCCACTCGATGGACGAGATGAATCCGCCGAACCTAGGCCACACGAGACTCCAGAGCATGGCCCGGGCTCCGAGGTCGATGGTCACGTCGAGCAAGGCACCGAACGCCGATACCTGATGGAAGTGTCGGGCCGCCCACCCGTCCACGCCATCCAGGAGAACGGAGACGAAGAAGAGCACGGCAAACCAGACGTCATCTTTGACTAGAAGCCAGTCTGCAGCGATGATGACCATTCTGAAGTACCCGATAACATTCGGCACATAGAAGAACACGCCCAGTCGTGACATCCTTCGGGGCTGTCTTCAAATGGTCACGCTTTCCAAAGGCGGGATTTCTGAAGCGAGACACCAATTGGTGGTTTTGTGAGTGCGTGGGGTAAAGAGCGGCTGGCTTTCCAAACGCGGCGGGAAAAAGGCGAACGATACGTCTCGTATTCACACCTGATCCTCTGCAAACCTTAGCGCGGCAGTGTCGGGGCATGACGAATGGCATAGCCTATAGCGGCGAACAGCACGCACAAAAAATGATACGGCCATGATAAACGAGCAGGTGAAATTATACGAGGAAAGCTGGAGCGCTCGTCCAAAACGAAATGAGAGCATGGCCAGAACCTGTGTAACCCCAATTTTTGTGGAGTTTTTTTTTTCGAGACATTTAAACCAATGGGTGAGAGAAACGTCGCTCTGTCACTTCGGTGCTTTGAAGAAACTTACGAAGTTCTGTAAGTACAGAGTTGTGCGCTCGCGATAAGACTGCGCTGGTCAGAATCGCTCTCTCTTCAACCTCAACAGAAAGTCCATTCTGAAGATCACCGGGAAAAGATGGCACGCGCCTTCAATGCCTCGTTGAGGACAACGTCGGTCAGCGTCTTCATTGCAAACATATTTTGCGGCTTCTACCAGCTTCAGCCGAGCCAAGCCGCAGCAGTCAGCGTCAACATAGATAACCGAAGACCCTTCGGTTTTGGAACGAATCGGAATATCCATGTTGCCTCCGGAGGAGGCTATCCGCCCAACGCGCGAGGAAAAACCCCGAGACCGGGAGGCTTCTTAAACTATGTTCTCCCAGCGTTGTCCAGACGTGGCTCCGGACTCGAGTACGTGCCTGCCTACGTGCCTGACTACGTGCCTGACTACGGAAACGGCTACGGGAGCGGATCTGGCTACGGATTCGCCAATGGATTCGGGTACGGTGGGAGGAGAGGTCACACCAACTTCCAGTACGCGAACGTCGCACCCTTTCCGAACGCCCAGAAGGTTGACTACTCCCATCGGAGTATCGCTGGCTTTGTGAACCGGGACGATCCGTAAGTTCAAATAGTTTGTTCACCTGTAGTTTTTGGTTCTTCGTGGGAGGAAACCAAGTGCACCCAACTCATTTACCCTACCTACTCGGTTACCTTCAGGAAGGATGAGGAAGAAGGACCCTTATAATATATACATTTCATAATCTTACGTAGAAACGAAGAAACATAATCGAAGTACCCCCTTATTTTTTATACTGCTGAACGCTCTCGATACGTGTAGTAACTAAACCAAAATAGATTTAACAAGTAAATCTAATTACTGGAGAAAGTACAAGATTCCAATATAGCGAACTGAGAAAAACTCGACTTTAAATTTAGAATATACTGCGCTGTTTAGATTCTAGCTAAATCTACTGAGTGCAAGAAGTCACCCTAAAGGTTTCCTGCTAAAAAAATACTGAAGTTAAAAAAATAGTATAATGCAGTGAACCATTGATGATCTGAAAAAGCTCGTACAAGATAAACCAAGATAAAGGTAAAATAAAATCATTTCCAGTGTGGTGAGTTACAGATAAGTAGCGAATGTAGTACAATGTATACTATCGTAGACAATCATGAGCTGACACAGTTTTAATGCGGTAGCATGTGAGCGCGATCGTTTCGACAAAAACCCGCCGGTGTCTTTCGTTTGTCAGCTACAGGGAGAGAGGAAGAAGGAGGGTGAGAGGGTGACGCGTACTACGCTCCTATTGGTCCGTAGCGCTGATGTCAGCATGCGTCAACCTCTCCCCTTTCTTCTCTCTCCCTGTAGCTGACAAACGAAAGACGCCGCCTGGTTTTTGACAAAACGAGCCCTTTAGTGCTGAATGAGAACGCGTCATCAGAAAAGGCCAGCGCTGGATACAGATTGAAAACGAGTGCTGCGCCAGCGCTCGGCTTCGAATCATTTTGAACTTTGAGCCGAAGGTTGACGTAATCGTCGTGTCCAATCTGGGCCCAGCCCTGGCCTTCTCTAATGACGCCATCTCATTCAGAACTAGGGCTTTGTTATCTAGGAGGTGTTGTGCCGTGGCGAGGTGAAATGCGTGCTCAGTGGCGTCACTAGGATCTGCGGCACTAGGGGCGGCAGACCGCCGTGACCTCTCCCCCCCCCCCACACACACACACAGACACACACCCCTCGCTCTCGTGGCCCGCCGTGATCCTCCCCTTCCTTTCACTGCCCAGCTGCATCCCCCTGAGCGCTGCACCCAGGGCGGGCCGCCCCTGCCCCTCCCTTGAGACGCAACTGTGCGCGCGTGCTCAGTTGCCGCTCTGCCGTCGCCGGTTGTTCTTCGCTCTGGGTTTCCGTAGTAGCTGTGCGTGGGCTATGATGTGCTTTTGTAAGCAAAACGATGTATGCGGTTCCTTCCACGAGTGGTATGCATGTGGTTCTTTCCACGAGTGATAGGGATGACCGTATCCAAGCCTGTCGACGTACTCTTACAGGCAGAAAGTACAAGAAAGGGGTAAAATATTCGACAGAAACACTTAAGACTGCTTACGTGTGGGAATGTCAAGGGCATCACTAGGCACAGCTTTAGTCAGCAAGAACCGTGGAGCTGCCTTGGCGTCGGAGAGGCGTGCTCGTCTCGCACCCCTGGTGCCCGGGTTCGGCGCCAGATTTGCTTTTCAAAGCCATTAATTTACTTTGTTTACAGGAACTTTGCTCAGAAATTTGACGTCCATCCGAGCATTTTTTTGCGTGTTTTTACTCTTTACGCCGTCGGCCATTTTTGGTAGTATTGCTCGGTAACGCCGCCAACGATGCCGAAAATTCGGCATCGTTGGCGGCGTGAGTGAGCAAAATAGGGCATATGATGCTTTCGCATTCAAAAAATTACAGAAAGATTCATGGGTGGATTTTTAGGGAATCTGTTAGCGTGACCCAAATGGGGAAACGCCACACATGTCCACCTTTGGGAAACACTAATACTGACCCCGTAACGAGGTTAAAAAGAGGCAGCAAAAAATAGACGAAGCAGGAAGCTGAAAGAAAAAAGTGAAGGGGTTAGCGTTAGCGTTTCCCAAAGGGGACGTGTGTGGAGTTTCCCAAGGGTCATGCTAACGCATTCGGTAAGAATCCACCAATGGATCTTCCTGTATTTTATGCTTAATTGGCGTACCTGCCAGGTTTCTTTAGAGATCTGGGCCCTAATCTACATGGCGTGACCAAGCGTTACCAAGGGAGCGGAACATCGCCGCCTGCTGCGATTGGTCAGCCGTGCAGAGCTGGCCAATCGCCGCAGGCGGCGATGTCTCGGTCTCGCTTGGTTACGTCGTGCATATGAGGGCCCCTGTGGTGTGAACTAGGAACAGGTAATGCGAAGTCAAGGTTCCATATTTCGGGCTCTGACAAATGGAGAGCTAATAGAGATTGCGGGGACCGCAGTCGCAGAAAAAGGCGGGTGTTTCAGCTCGTATTGTCCGCGAGTGTATGGTGTATAGAGGCAATATGCGGCATAATGAGGACCTAGTCAAAGTCTCCACTTAATATTGTAAATAAATAATGTAGATAACCAGCATGTACAACACAATAACCAGACACGCCTTAACCTTATTTTCTTTAGTTTTTTTATTTATTATTACTATTAGAGGTCAGGAGAACGGCCACCCCAAAACCTTGTCTAATTGCATCAGATATAATTGCTGAGGAGCGAGAGCTTGCCGGTGACGAAATACTCCCGCTTTCTGGGTCACATTTACTCGCCGACACAGTGGCCGAATTTTAGCACGTACTAGAGTAGAGCACCGCCTCAGACAATGATGCGGTCTTTATCTTTATTGCGCTGCAGTGAAGTTGACCCAAGATGGTATCAGCTTTTGAAAAATTAGATGTGGGTCAAACGCAAACAATTTCTTTCGGGGAGCACGAGAGTAAAGGGGATCTGTAGATTTCAGTGTTACGAGGTAACGCGGTTAACCGAACAATAGACCAATCTCACCAGAGAGTTTGTCTTCGCCACCCCTGTCGCCATGCATCGTGGGAACTGTAGTCTTTCTGCACGCGCCACAACCCCGCTGGGGGTCTGCGCGAGCAGAGCACGAGACAGCCTCGAGCTATTCGCAACTTTCAGCGATGATGGTACCGGGGGTCGCGATTCTAGCTCATGGATGATAGGCTTCAGAATAAAGGTGCTTGCTATCCCCTTTCTGGCGTGAAAAAATAAAGTAAGGCTCTAATAGAGCTCGTATATAGTAAAACTAGAATTACTTACACGTCGTAGACCCAGCCTCGTACCGCTGTTCCATGACGATCATCCAGATGACAGCCATTTTGATGGGCACCATTGCGCCCCCTATAGGTCGTGAAAGTTGCGAATATCGTCCACGGGGGCCTATCCCTTGTGAACTAGTTATGGCGGCGTGACGCATAGGTGGGACGCTCAGTGAAATTGGTCTATTGAAGCGCTGACAAGCAAAAGGGCGTCTCCTTCAAGAGGCGTGGGGTGTACGGTCGTTGCAGCATGCCAATGCGCCTGGAAACTGAGGGAGAAGAGGAGACAAAGGGGGGGACGTCAGAACACCGAGCTCTTACTCGAGTGAACGTTTACAACCCGCTCTATACTTTGGGTTTTTGTAGTACCCGATGCCCACTGCATGCGTTCTCTACAATAGAGTCAGAGTACCCCTATGTTAATCTACAGTAGAGTCAAAGCCATCGCTTTGACTCTAGTGTAGATAAACACAGGGGTACTCAATTTTATAACACTTCGTCACACGCAAAGCCCGGCGAAAGGCAACACGCGTGTGGGGGAGGTGGAGCTTCTCACGACTTCTTAGCTTGTCACCGACCATAATCTTGAAGGTGGGAAATCATTAGCCGAGGGAATTGGCACTTAACCGAACTTCTGAGCGCCTGGGGCGAAATCTGGCGCTGCAGAACCCGAGAATCATTTCTACCCGTCTTGATCTGGATTGTCGTTGTGCCGGCTAGTGCCGGAATGCCGTCACGTAATAACTACTACGTGGTGCACGTTAAAGAAGCTAGGTTAGCGGTCGTACGTCATTGGCGAGCTCTCTCATGCACTGCGTGAACCAGACTGATGTCTCGCTATCTGAACATCCGATACCTACTATGTTTGTTTTTTCTTTATTTTTTAGGGGGACCCGGGGGGGGGGGGGTTGTTAAGGGTACAACTTTATTGGCATCGTACGTTGATCACCGTTTAATCCTGTTTTTTTTATTTTTAGGGGAGACGTTTATCTTGCATTACAGTAGTTAATTTATGCGAAGAGTATGGAGGAATTGAAGGTTCTAAGAATTTGTGCCATCCTGCTTTCTTTTCAGCGCTCGTCCGTTCGGCGTGAACGTGAACACATTCAGAGTCACTGGCTGAGCATCTACGTTTGTCAGAATACTTGAACAAGATTCTTATTTCAGAGTCGAATATTTCCTTCCGACTGTCAAAGGGTCTGTGATAGCTTACACCGGCATCACATTATCCTCCAATAAAATAAAAAGTCATATGGAAAATATTCTTCCCTTTTTCTTTACACATTTACAGAGCAAGAGAAATGTCTTTAAAGCGACTAAAATATGGAACCAGATTCGATGAATTTTGGGAAAAGTCATCAAATATTTAGGCAGGCAAATATATATATATATATATATATATATATATATATATATATATATATATATATATATATATATATATATATATATATATATATATATATATATTGTGGTCGGTTTGCCTTGCTGCATACCCGACCCGGAGGAATAACACGGAGCCAACGGTTTCAACAACAAGAAACTACATTTAATGGGACATGGACGAGACGATTAACATGGTTACCAGCGGCGCCTGAGTCCAGGCAGCGACTCTCTGTGCGCCGCCTCTGATCCGCCTTATCAAGGCGGCGCACGCGATGTGCGCGTGACTGGCGTGACGTCGCCGCCACGCGGGAAAAGTTCGGCACCTTTGCCTCGCAGTCGGGCAACTGGGCTGTGGAGCCGCCAGGGTGCCCACAATATTTATATATATATAACTGAGAAGAAAAGAAAACCCTTGTTTGTCGAGTATTATGCTTTCGCCTGTAATGAAATCTCGGCTTAAGAACTCGGGTACCACAAGTCCTGGCATATCAAAGAAATCGCTGACGCCGCTTCTTCCCATTAAACCGAATCTGCAGCCTCACGGCTCCTCCAGCTGTTATCGCCGTACCAGAAGCTAGCTGCAAACGGGTTTCGCACTCACGGAGGCTTATCTTTTTTGCTTTGCAGAGTTCGAAAACGAAATCCCCTATATATACGCGAGGTAGCGGGCCCCAGAATCCAAAAGGGCGGCAATGGGAAAATCGAGCAGTGAAATCGTCGTGCGCGGTTCAATGATGTTAGGCTCGGGCTGGATTCGACATACCGATGGAATCTGTGCCGCGGCCTCACTGCTCCCAGAGACTGTAACGGCCGTCGGCGAGTGGCTGTCTGGTTTCAGCGTCGCCGGCCGTAGTAGTTTTCCTGGTTGTTCTGGTTCCGGCCCTTTGCCGCCGTCTCGTGCCACCTCTTGTTTGTAGTGTCCAGAAGTCTTGGACACTGGTTTCGGTGATGGCCGGGCTGCTCGCACTCGTAGCAGCAGTCCGACGACAGTTGCCTGCTTAGGCCACCCGCACCGAGGTGCCCGTCGGACCGCCTCCAGTGATCGGGTAAGGAACCACTATGGGAGGGCCTCCACCAGGCTTGCGACTGGCTGTTGTGGGGAGGGCTTGTTCCGTTGCGGCAGGGGTCAATGCTGCCGGGCTGCGGGTTTGCGACCGCACCGTGCCAGTTTTCGCCAGCACTTGCAGGAGCAGACTGATGAAGATGGTTCGCTTGGGTGGTGATCTCCGTTGGGCCCCAGCTTACGATAGGGCACGGCCAACGACCTCCCACCTGTCGTGGCGACCCCCGCCCGAAACCCTCACGGGCCCCGCTGTGACCTCCGGGGACCTCTCGGGGAGAGTTAGGCGAACATACGCTTATCCCGCACGGGAGATCACCATGCATGCCACGCCAACTCTCCTGGTTGACGTGGTGGGGAAGGGAAGTCTCGTTCGGACAGTCCACTTGCGTGGAGGCCTCGGGGCCCCGCCATGCGCATGCCGGTTCGAGCGCGTACTTGGCTGGTGGCGGCGGCACGTAGTTCCGCTCGGCATGAAGAGCTTCCTCGATGAGGCGGGCGCCCCGGGCTAGCTCTTCAAGGGTCTGAAAGGTGCGGTTGATCAGGTAGACGTGGTACCTTGGGTGACACTGTCTTCTGACCCGAGCTACTCTGTCCGACTCCGGTGACTTCGGGTCCGCTCTCTTGAAGAGCTCTTGCATGACCCGAACGTACCGGACCAGACTTTCATCTGGGTGCTGCGTCCTTGCCTCGAGCTCTCGGAGAATCTGCGTTGCGTAGCCTGCAGGCAGGAACTCTTCTCGAAGCCTTGTCTGGAAGTCCGCCAGGCTGGTGAAGGGGCCTGCGACCCCAACCAGCACCTGGCGCTGGCTTGCAACGCCAGCGGGACAATCCGGTCCACGATGAAGGCTTCGGAGGCACCGGAGGCAAGGTGGTACGTCTGCAGCTCGCCCAGGAAGTCTGCCACGGACTTGACGTCGTCGTACCCCGTGTAGACCGGAACAGTCAAGTGTGGTCGTGGCTCTCGCGGTGGGGTCTCCTGCTGGCCAGGCGTGTGGGCCAGCCGCTGCATCACGGAGTCGCACATCTCCGTGACCTTCGTGAGCAGGTTCATTTGTGCCGCTGCGGCCATCACGGCTTCCTGCTCCCGCGTGAGCATTCCTGCAAGCACAAAAAAAGAAACGCCCCCAAAACCCAACACAAGCGCAATTAACACAAGCGCAAAAAAAGGAAACGTCCCCCAGAAACCAAAACAAGCGCGCAAGACGATTGCCGCGGTCACAAAAACAGTCAGAAACAGGCCAATACAACAAACGCGGACGTGACGGAAGTACGGAACGACGGTAGAAAACACGGGGAGTAGGAAAAAGGCTACCGAAAGAAGAAACCAAGCCCCGTGAAATTCCTGCGAGTGGGTAGCATACCACGCTTGGGCGCCATTGTGGTCGGTTTGCCTTGCTGCATACCCGACCCGGAGGAATAACACGGAGCCAACGGTTTCAACAACAAGATACTACATTTAATGGGACATGGACGAGACGATTAACATAGTTACCAGCGGCGCCTGAGTCCAGGCAGCGACTCTCCGTGCGCCGCCTCTGATGCGCCTTATCAAGGCGGCGCACGAGATGTGCGCGTGGCTGGCGTGACGTCGCCGCCACGCGGGAAAAGTTCGACACCTTTGCCTCGCAGTCGGGCAACTGGGCTGTGGAGCCGCCAGGGTGCCCACTATATATATATATATATATATACATATATATATATATATATATATATATATACTGAGAAGAAAAGAAAACCCTTGTTGAAAACAGCAACAACGGACGGTTTATTCTTCGACGTTTCGGCCTGACTCCGGCCGAAACGTCGAAGAACAAACCGTCCGTTGTTGCTGTTTTCACCAAGGGTTTTCTTTTCTTCTCCTTTACACCCACGCCTTCGGCCACCCGCCACCATGCCCGTTGTATATATATATATATATATATATATATATATATATATATATATATATATATATATATATATATATACCTTGTTTCCTTGCCGAATACAAGTACACGAGTTACTAGCTCTATCTAGGGCGTGGAGCGCGTCTCAAACGGTGTTTGTAGCGTCCTATATGGGACCCGTAAATCCTAGTAGCCTTTAAATAAAAAATAAAATAAAATACGTCACAGAAGCCGCCGTATACTACGGAGCGCAAGTTCGTCTGCTTCTTTTACAGGGGTGCCATGACGTCAGAACCCCAAACTCCTATTGGCTGATTGAAAAAAATATAGTGTTTAGAACTCGAGGCATCTATTCCTTAGCAAAAAGAGGCCGTACTTGAAACAAAGTTGAAATATATTGAATATGAATATTAATTTTGTACTCATTCTGTATTATTTTGTCCACAGTCGAAATACGCGCGTAAGGTATTCAAAATATATCAAAAATATCAATCAGAAAATATTTTAGATATACCAGAAATATAACTCCTTCCCCCTCAAGATGCCATTTGTGCATTAAAAACCGGCTAGACAATTTTGTTATTCTTTTTTACTTTGATCTTTTTTAGTAAATGGTGTCCCTGTGGTATTTGAAGGCACTACTAAATACATCCCACGACTACACATTTGAAACGAACACAAACACCCATGATGCACTGAACACCTGAATCACAGTCCCGTTGACTGCTCCAGATCCTTATATAGCCTACATATTGAAGGTAATCATTTGGCCGGTGACCACCTCTGCACTTATTAAGGTTCCAAGTATTCAATCTTCTCCATTGAAGTCTGTTAAAGGGGAAACAGTGTTTTGAAATTCGTGGACAATATCTCTTACTAAAAAGCATTAGTACAACTAATAATAATTCGGGGCAGTCGCTAAAACAATATCCACAAAGACGGCTTCTAGAAGAAATGTTATTGCTTCTCTGCAGTAGCACCACTCAGGACGAAGCGAGTCAAGGCAGGTTCTTCACTTAAAAATAGTGATTTAGCTTTTCTTACTAGTCGACTATTTAATATGGTCATTAGCGTCACTATATTAAAGTCACTACTCACATCACGTACAATGGTGAGTATACACATTCAGTGAACTAACATTGTGCTAACACAACCACGCCAGACATATCTGCTCACAGCACTTGCTGAAGCTTTCCAGCATCAGCAAGTGTTGTGGTTGTAGCTCTCGAACCCCGTTCGTGATTGGTGTGCAAGAAACTCATCATGTGTGTTCTTGATAAAAAAAAAGAAAACACTAACATAAACTTGGCTGATTTATCAATGCGATGCTGGACAACTCAATGGACAAACTAATCAAATGTTATATTTAGGCACTTCAGTGTACTCCACATCTGCTTGAAGTGAACTTCCGATAGGCGAGCTTTTCAATACTATAGTTTAAGTCAAACTACCGAAGCATTGCACGCAAAAGATACTTAGAGTATAACACAACAGTATTTACGACTTCCAGGTGTTTTAAAAGTATTCAGCACACATTTTTGATTGCTGCATTTTTATTAGGGTTGGAGTATATTTTACATGAAATAAATTAATATTTTAAGAAATCTACGTGAGAGGTATTTTGGTGCCTACTAATTTAGTATTTACATATTTCACAACGCACGAAGAGTACTTCAATTGTAGTTTAAATAAGGTATTTTAAACAGAATATTCAGAAATATATTTTAGTACTAAGTAAAAAAAAAGAAGAAGTGTATATTTTCGGTCTATTTTTTGTGTACTTACAATTATGAACTGTACTTCAAATACACTCAAATTAGAATTGCGGTATGTTTCAAACGTCTTAGTTTTCGCTAAGGGTAGCATTGAGGTCTAGCCACTTTCTTTTCAATCAATGCCAATCAGAGCTCGGCGTCGTTCTGACGTTACCGCCACTCCTGCGCAAGAAGCCGAACGACTTGCTCTTTGCATGGGCTCGTTCGATTTAGCCGCACCTTTTGCGCCGGTGCAGGAGATGCAGGCAAATCGAACGAGTCTAATGCTACGCGTTGTCTCAAATCCGGGCGGTTAGTTGAACTATGGCCTCCAGGGTTTTTCGCGCGTTCTGCTCAGACCTGTTTCAAACTCTCGGCTGCCCTCCAGAAAAAGCGAGTCGAGTCAATTTTCTAGATGTATACGCATGCGGCGCTTATAACCAAACCAGGGCAATAAACGGCTCTGAACCAGGGTAAAGCCCCTCTATCCTGGGAAAAGTTGCGCCATTCATTGTTCTGGAAGTGCTTGAGGCACCTGCTGCGAGCCACTTCTGGGAACAACATGGAGTCTGAAATCTAGCTCAGTGCTGCGCTGAGCCACCATGATCTTCCCAAGGGCTGCACGTTGCACGTACCTCGTGCATCGACGCACCTTGCGCTATTTTGTAAACATGAAGGGGTTTTAAACCAGGGACGGAAACAGAATCGCCTATGCTCTATATCACCTTATGATGTACCACAGGAAAGGCTACAGGCGCGAGCTCCTTGCTCTGGGGCATATCTCGGCGGCACAAGCTCTCGTGCATTGAGGGCAGCTGTCAACGCTATGAGCTCGCGCTTCCAGCCTTCGCTGTGGTACAACATAAGGTGAAACGGAGTATAAAAGCACGCTGTCAAATCTGAGCCCGCGGCATGAAACTTGCAGTTCCATTGTTCTCGTCATCAGAATAGAGACAGGTAAGTAGATCTCTGTTGATTCGTAATTTTTAGGGGAATCGGGGGTCCGAGTGAGCGAGCGCACACCAGCTCGAAGCACGTGGAGCGAAAGCTCGCGCTGTAGAACTCAAGAATTCTGGGATCACTCCCCACCCCTGCCCGTTTCGATGGGGATGAGCATCGTACAGGCGTGCGGTCGTGTATCACTACTAGCGTGATGCACGTCAAAAACCCCAAGCTAGCAGTTGTGCTACGCTGCCTAAATTGCTCATCTACAATGGATAAGAATGGCGCCATGTTCTGACAAACTAAACTCCTGCTGTGTCAAAAACGCAAGTCACATGTACATGATTGGTGAAGCAATGATAGAACACACGCAGAAACACGACAAACACTATACGTTGGTGCGGTTTTGACGCCCCATGATTGATTCCATCGGCGTCGGCGGCGTCCGGACCTAAGTGGAACGAATAATAGAAGGTGTCGGTCAGAATCGCAACATTATACTTCAACCCTGACGTCACCAGCCAGAAATTAAAAAGAAAAAAATGAAATACGAAGACGCGGTAAACACATGAGTCGAAAGACGCGCTCCGCAGGCGAAAGTGCTTTCTTTATCACCATCTCGAAGTTTCTCAAGGTTAGTCGTGTAACCGGCGGCACCTGGAGCAAACACAATAAACATGCCCTCATTCACACGCAAACCACGCGTTGCTGCTACCCGTTTCGAGCAGCAACGTAGTTCAGTCAACCACCTAACTCGAACCCTCGTTGTACGGCTACTTGTACACCCTCGTCACGTCTTTTCGTGCGCTATACGCCGCGAGACAGCCTTACCTTCTCTTCGGGGATAACCCCATCGCCCCAACCTTTCCAACTCTTCCGGCGGCACGCCCGTCCTGGCACTGCGCCCAAGCACACCCATGCTCCGTTTGTCCCTTAGCTGATAGTGCAGGACGAGCTTGGTGCCCTTCAGACCAATCGACCGCCTCCCTTTGATCACCTGACCCTTCTCACGGCATAAGGGATGTGAGCGGGAGAGTGATAAATCTCAAAGCTAACGATTAGCTTAGGAGTGAACGGAGTGTAGACATATCTTCGCATCTGCCTCAAAAGTGGTTTTCGGAACCTTTCAGCGTAGCATCTGGCGGCGAAAACACGTATGTTCGAAACCAGGCCGAAACAAAAAATCAACAAGAAGAAAAATAAAGAAACTCGATAAGTTAGCGCACGCGCACTTATGTTCGGGTGCCACCAACTTCTCCGTGTTTACGCGTGTCCTCCCGAGAGCGATAACTCAAATCGGATCCCCGTGGAGCAATCGAGAGCAAATCGAGAGCTAATCATAAAAAGTGTCACCCTACATCTGCCTGCATTTCCGCCTCCGTGGAGCATACAGCGATACCAATTCCGTCGCCTCTTTTTCCTGCTCCCATCAGACTTCTTCGAACGGTGCCAGAGCACGGCGAGACAGGCATCGGACGCACTGCCGTTGACGTGCTGATCCCATACCAACTCAGAAGACAAGGCCCGCGACTTACCTCCCCCCTCCCTCGAACGTCATCAATAGTGGACCTAGGAGCGCATTTCGCAGCATCTCACAACAAGCGCGACACTAGCACGTGGTTACGCCAGGACGCGTCTGCCTCTTTGCGGCGTCTCTCGACAAGAGCATCAGCGTCTTTGCCGCGCTCAGGGCGGGTCGGGGACACACCGACGATGACGTCACGCGCAGGCCTTGCCTTCTGGGTGGCTTTGGCTGATAGCCGGCGGGCACGCGCTCCTATCCGGTCGTCTTTGCGAGGCGACACGCTCCAGCCGACGGCCCCGTTCAACAGCTCGCCGAACGATCAGGAAGCGAGGAGAGCGATCCAAATGACGCAACCTCGCGTCCCGCCGCACACGAGACTGTCTCACGGAATGCGCGCGGGTAGAGGAGAGCGTGCGGGGCGCTGGTGCCACTGGAAAATGAGTGGAAGGACTGGAACTTGAACCGGCTCAAAGCACGCAAAGCACACACCTCTGGGACAAGAAGAAAGGGAACCTCAGTAATCATGGAGACGAAAACCGTCGCCGGTCTCTATTTGTGGTATAAAGTGATGGAAAAGAATCTTAAATTGTCGTATAGGAAAGGTTTTAGAAGATGGTCACTGCGACACTTATCGTATTCAAGTGAAATATTTTTGTCCTCCATATCCACAAACCGACGATTAAAAAAAGCTCGAGGTACACCTAGGCATTCCTTATGAGTTGTGAATGCGAAAGCATGCAAGCCGCTCGTCCGCTCCCTTTGTCGTCTGCTCGTCCGCTTCATTTGTCGTCTGCTGCGTACTAGCGCGCGCGCGCTTCGGGATCTCAGAGGCCATGGCGCAGCGGCCAGATCCGGAGCCCTGTCGACGCGCGCCAGCCAATGGAACCGAAGGCGAAGTCGCGGAAACTAGGAGCCGTTTTCGCGCTTCATACTGATGACGTCAGCTCGCTTCATGAGACAGTTAATGCTTTCGCATTAAAAAAATGGACTTGTGATATAAAGCTTCGTTTCACCATAAGTAGGAGCTTCAGCCACTGTAGAAAGGTATGCTGCAGAGTTACCGACGCTTGAGCGGTGCTTAAAACCGTTGTTGACAGTTATCTGCAGCTTTATCTGAAATCGCAGGAAACAGGTTTCCGTCCTCTACTCCACCGATTCCACCTAGAAGGCAGAGTCTGCGCATGACGTCATCGTTATTGGGTCTCTGACCCGCCTTCAGCTGCAAACACGCTGAAGTTTGACGACATACGCCGCAAAGCGGCAGATGCGTCCGCTTTGGCGTCGCCCCATGCTAGCGTCGCGCTAGTTGCGAGACGCCGCACGACACGCTGGCGGCGATGCTAACGGAGAGCAATTCGTCCGCTTCTTGCGCAGGAGTTGTGGTGACGTCAGAACGACGCCGGGCTCTGATTGGCTTCTGACTGAAGGATAGTGGGTAGACCTCAAGGCAGGCTGCTTTGAGGTCCACCCACTATCCTTCAGTCGAAGCCAATCAGACGCTCGGCGTTCTGACGTCACCACAACCCTGCAAAGAAGCAGACGAACTCACGCTCCGCATAGGTGGCGCTGCGGTAATCCACCAAGCACAGTTGCGTTTGACAGCGTTGGAGTGCGTTTGGCTGCGCTGCGGCTGCGAGAAACCGGAACGTCCCTGCTTCTTACGTCGCGTGCCAAGCTATTCCTCGAATTGGATTCCACGCCCTGTACGAAGCACAGATGTGCCGATGACTCGCTTTCGTTTCTCGACGCAACGCAGTCAAACGCACTCAAACGCAACTGTGCGTTAGGGGCCCTTGTCCAGTGCTCCAAGCTCGGCAGGCTTTCTTTCGGGCAGTCTTGGCTGAGACGCTGTTTTTCGCAAGTCCGCTTTCACGAAACAATTTGCGTTTTTATCGAGTCATTTGTCTTTAGAAAATTGGAAACGGGGTTTTACCTGCGTTACTCTCGTTTATACGCTACGTTGTTTTTACTTTAACCGGGTCGCGGCGAAGACTCACCCATAGCTGTGAGTTCGTAACTTTGGTGCACTCCGTTTCACGTTAGTGTCCGATCGCAGCCCACACTTTCATCCAATGGACCGAATCAAGCAGCCTCGAATACGCATCGTCACTGCGCTTGTCGTCTTTTGTGGGTTTCTCTTTCAGCGGCTAAACCATTCCCGCGCGGAAATCTGGGCAGGACCGTGGGCCGTTCAATGTATACGTGATTGGTTCAGTCGGTGGTAGCGGACGCGCAAGTGCGATGAGCGTCGTGACGGTGCATTTTCTACAGCTGCTTGACTCCTGCGTTCGAACGTAATGTGAAATGGAGTACAGCTGCTCCAGCTCCACGAGTCGAGGCGCTCGCGTGTCATATTATCCGGAGAAAACGGCTTACGAAACCCCACTTCCTCGGGATACGCAAGAGTCAACCTCGCGCTTCATATTCTATTTCGGCGCCGTCGGGGTCGCCTATACAAAGTGCCGGCACTGCCCGGAAGTAGAAACGCGATTGGGAGCGGTGCAGAGCTGAAATGCGGGTTCCTATTAAAAGCAGCATCCACGGCCGATCGCTCCGACCGTGTAGTGGCAGTCGCGTGTTCAGGATTGCGGGAGACGGGAAAGGGACGTTCGACAAGCACCGGAGCTCCTCGAAATAGCGCACTCAGCGGCCGCGGTGTTCGATTCCAAAGTCACTTCCTCCCTCGAGAGGCAAACCGCCCCCCGTGTTTTGCAAGCGAACGCGCAAGGACAAAGGATCCGGCGAAAGAAGCTATTGCTCAAATGCGCGCTTCTTAAAGCGGCACTGAAGTCATTTTTGAAGAGGGTCGTTTTTGATCTTATATTGTTTAAAATGTGTTAGTTCCCACATATACCAAGTCCTATATAACAAAACCGCCTATTCATCTCAGGGCAATAGGAAAACACGTGGACACTTTTCTCTCGCGGACTACATTGTGTGGACCAATGAAAGCCCTACAATACGCGCAGATTCCGAATGATTTTATTATAACTCGTTTCGAAGAGAGTCTGATAGGTACACATTCGGATAAGACTCCTCTTTTTCTCCGCGGGCGAAGCCATCGCTTGCAACTCGCCGACAAGCGCCCTTCGTCGACCACTTCACTCGGAAGAAAATTCTTCCCAAAAAGGGCGTGTCGCGATCTTTGAACACGCTTTTAACGAGGAAATAAGCTACGCACGGTTGTGGTTTCGGGTTTGTTGGGATGCTTAGAGCGTCTAGATTGAGTTGTCACCACAAAAGGACGATGGATGAATCGCTTTCAGTACCCCTTTAAATCCAACTACCGTCGTTTACTGTCATTGACAAGACAGGAACGGCCAGGGAAGTGTTTCAATTGTCCCGCCTCTAGAGCGAGCTTCCTATTACCTTCATACAAAACAAAAGACACCACTGCAGACATGATGATGGAATTATCTGCGCCCTCAGCGTGTTCTAAGCCTTCACACATGCTTCGAACATGCGTAAAGACCGTTTTCGTTTGCACCAATGTGACAGGATCATCGTACAAGGAAGACCTCAGACAATGTCTGTCTTGTATGATGCATTAGTGGTGTAACAGGCGCGGCGTCTTGTGAGCGTCCAGCGTGTACGAGTGGCCAAAGCACGACGGAAGGCAGCGAACGCGTGCTGGGTATCCGAAAGAGACGCGTACGCTCCTTGCACTGTCAGTGCATGTACTTCTGCTATAGCAAACGCGGAAGGCGGTTTCTCGCGTAACCGGCCGGAGAGAGAGCAGCGATCGGTCTTGCTGATCTTGGGAGATACTTCCCGTCGGGAAACAAGAACCATAACAAAACCGCACGAGCAATGCAAATGTTTATTTTTAGAGACTCGAGTGGGATGCACCAAAACGTCGGACGTTTGGTGCAAGGTCTAAAAGAGAAGGCTACGCTCTGTTAACAGGCAAAAGGGACCGTCAAGTTCCAAGACTTTTCCGGGAGGGGTAAAGTGTGACTTCAAGAAGTTAAAGGGACACTGTCAGGGTATTTCTGCTGGCCGAGGTTTTTAGTTGTACGTGACATATGAGAGCCCAACTACCCAGAACACAATTTGTGGCTCGAAATTCGGTTTTTTTCCGCTCGAAAACCGCCGATCGAGAACTGGCCAGTTTGAGTCGCGCTCACTCTCTTCTCCGTGGTCACGGGCCGTTTTCTAAGGTTTAGACAAGACCACCAAATTTAATCAAAGTCGTGGGTCGTTGAAAGCACACACTCAATATTTAAAATAAAAAAAAATACGAAACCCATTTTTTGTGGCTCCCAAAAAGCCGCAAATACGTTGACTAAAAAAAAATTGCACAGAGAACCGGAAGCATTCTGTGCGTTCACTGCGTAATTCTCAACATGGCGTCGTATCGCGTATCGTGGGTCTCGCGGGCTGGACGGCGATGGCAGCGGACGACGGGCGTGGGACCTCTACTTCAGAACTGTCGTTCACGGTACCGGCGAATTCTGTCTTCCTTCGAAAGAGAAATTTCGGACCGATCGAAAGAATTGGTATTCATCCCGTACGACACGCCCGACCACCAAGCCGATTTGCACGAAGACGTCGCCGAGCCGTTGCCCCTTCTCGTGGCTGAAGACATCGCTCGCGCAAACGTCAAGCACAAAGTGCGTACTTCGAGTTCGATATGCACGCGTACGATTTCTTTACTTGGTGCGACTGTGGACAATGCGTGGTGCTGCCCGACTTCGAGCCGGGAGTGCTTTTGCTGGAGGGAAATCGGCAGCAAGCTTTCCGAACTACAGTAGACCGGCTGCGTTACCACGAAGAGTTCCCCAAATAGCTTAATGAAGACTAAAGAAAAACGTTCCCCCAATAACTCGAGTGGAAAGATGTCCGCTTCACACGCAGCGGGCCCAGGTTCAATCCCTAGTGTAAACGTACCCTTTCTTTTTGGTCATACGTTTTGTGATATTTACATATCTTTTTTTTTTACAATTATCACTGAAAAAAATGGTGTGTACGATACGTCGCTGAATTAAACGGTATGGGATTCCATTTTTGACACCTGCGAACTCAATGTAGCCACTTTCCACATGATGCAAAAAGCATATGAACCGGGTAGCGTCCGCTTTCCGAGGTGCCCGTAACTGTTCTAGAGGAATTGCAGCCAGCCATTGGTCCCGATCTCGTTGATCTTTCGGAAACTTGTCCAGACTATGCAGCACATTGCCACGTTCAGATGCAGGACATGTGAGGCAGCTCTTCACGCAACATCTTGGGGTATTCTTTTCGGAGTCAGTCACGGGAATTCACCACCGGGCACTCGCCACTCATTTTTAACTCTTCAATGTACAACACAACTCATCTTGAAGTACAGAATCAGCGAGCGGAACAAACATAACTGTAAAGGAATCGCACGGCAAACGTTTCCCGCAACGCACCTCGTCTGCCACGCGCGGACAAAAAAAGAAGAAAAGAAAAAAGAGCGCACGGTTGGGTGTAGTCACGTGACTGCCGGCTCTCACTCTCATCCTCTATATTTCTCCGACCTCCATGCGGAGGTTTCGGTTTCGAGTAGTTACGTTTTTTGGCTTTATTAAAAAAATATACGTGACTCTGTAGCAAAATCTTAATTGGGTAGTCTTCCAACACCATAATGAATCGCCTAACAAAAAAAAAAAACATTTTTTGGGGGGGTGTCGATGTTTCTTTAAACTGGCGCTATCACTGTTAGGATAGGTCACACTGGTAGTAAGAAGTTGTCTGTTGCCACCAATGTAACATAAACGCGACGAGCGTGGTTGACTCCCCCATCGCATACGGATGCACGAACCGACTGAAGAGAGAGAGAGCACCTATGATGTACTCTCCAAGGTTGTCTCCCCTACAACGAGGTTATGTAGAACCTCCCTGACTTCTACATGATTTTATCTTACGGTGCTTCTTCCCCGAACAAAGTTGTCTGCCCACCCATATCCGTCGGCTAAATTGCCTGGCTCATCTTTCCCCGAAGAAAACCGGAGTTACGCTGAAATCTACATTGAGACATACGGTTGCACCGAGCGAAAAATAGCATAAATAAGGGAGACAACGCGATCCCCTTTTATTCTCACACTCGCGCGCCGTTTCACTCGGGAGGTGTCTAAAAGAAGCAACAGGCTCGCATCGCCGCACGAAGCTTCCGCTTTTTTTTTCTTCTTTTCCTTATGCAACGCGCAGTCGACAGGCGGGGAGATGTGAATGTATCGTGAGCGCTGGTTCAATTTTCCGCCCGACCGTACATACTTAAAGATACGCGTGCGGTGAGACGGCGGCAGACTCGAACGCGTCAACGAGCCCGGCCGATTCGGCATGCCGGGCAAGAACAGGAGCGCGCCGGAAACCCACCGCGCTCGAATGCGAGATTCGCCCACCCGACGGAAGCCGCGATAAGATCCGCACTTTCGGAGACGCCGGCGACACCGAATCAAAAGACCAACACACACGCACGCCGAGAGAAACGAACGGAGTCGCTCCCGTTCCCGGGAGCGGCGGCGTTCCAGTTGCGGTCAAACCGGAACCCACTATTCCTAAGAGGTACGAGCGAAGAGGGAGGGAACGGAAAGAAAAGAGGTTAGGCTAATGCGGGACGCTCTTTGTGGAATTAAAAGCCTTTCCTCGGCCGAGACACGGCGCCGAACGGTGATTCGCTCCCGAGCAGTGAAGCGAGGCGACTCGGAGACCGCTCCATCCCTCTGGATACCACGCCGCGGGAGAACGCGCAGTATTCTCAGCCCCGACTCCGTCAGACGCTGCACCGAGGCTCCTCGACATGGCCATGAACAGATACCTGGTCCTTTTTTTCGTCGTCGTCTGTCTCGTAATGCTTCTCCACGTGATGGACGCGCACCACCATCATCATCTGAAGCACATTTTCCTCAAACACAAAGTGAAGCATCATCTCAAGATGCTGCTCGTCGCTAAACAGTAAGTGCATTTTTGTTTTTTCTTTTCTCGCTTTCTTGCTATTAACCTTTTATTAAAATGCGGACAACTTGCAACTTCTCCGACTATCGCTATAACTGCTATCTTCTCCGCAAACTGCGCTGGTATTATACCCAGCCAACGCTACGACCTAATGGCGCCAATTAGTGCCACTAAATAAGCTACGCTTCAGAGTAGCGACATTTGGCGATATTGTTGCTTAAAATCACGGTTTTCAGTTATCTGAAGCTTTATCTGAAACTGCAGGAAACGCTTTTCCGTCCTCCACAAATCTTTAAACAGTTCGCGACAGAGCAGAAGCAATATTGCATGAGCTTCCTAACACCGAATCTAAGGCTGAGGAAGTCGCACTTTTGAATCATGTTGATCGGCAGTTGCGTCTGCTCTGCACAAGCACAACAATGGCGGCGCCCACAACAATGTCGGGGAACGGAGTGCAGACACTTTAAGCGCAGATTATTAAGTGGCTCTATACTCTGTTTCACCTTATGATGAACCGCAGCGAAAGGCTACAAGCGCGAGCTCCTTGCTCTAGGGCACATCTCGGCGGCACAAGCTTCGCACGTTAACATGCAGCTCCCAACGCTATGAGATCGCGCTCCTGGCCTTCTCTGCGGTACAACATAAGGTGAAACAGAGTATAGCGCCAATCAAGCAGTGGCCAAAAGTGAAGGACGTCAAGGTGCTCGTCGTCTTTTTCAGCAACAAAACAATTCACGCACAAAAACAAAAAAGCCGCAGGTTTGTGGGGCATTTACTGCGCGTGATTGGTATAGCCGGGGATAGCAAACTCGCAAAGATGACGAGCGCCGTAACAATCAATCAATCAATCAATCAATCAATCAATCAATCAATCAATCAATCAATCAATCAATCAATCAATCAATCAATCAATCAATCAATCAATCAATCAATCAATCACTCTTAATTTCTTTCTAATTCAGAAGGAACTCTTTTGAAAGGTCCAAAGGCACAAAAGGCGAGACAAAATCGCCTGGCGCGGTGAGCGGCGTTTTGGCAACTTCCGGTTCCTTAGGAAATTTTGTTTAGCTGTTAACAAATGACGACGATGATCTGCAAGCCTGTCTAAGCATGGTTCTGAAAACTACAGCCTGGAGGTTTCAGAATTATGCTTGCACAGACTTGCAGCTCATTGTCGTCATTTGTCAACAGTGAAACAAAATTTCCTAAGTTAACCGGAAGTTGCCAAACGCCTCTTACCTATTGGCTCCATCGGTGTATAGGCTGCGGTTGGCCTTAGAGTGAAACGAAGCATAATACACACTCAAGCAGTTTTGCTGACACCCTGGTGAGGCTTTGCCGTACACAAGGTCACTAATATCTCGTACATCTATATGCGGTTTAGAAGACTACTCCATCGAGTAATTTCTAAGGTAAATAGTATGGGCAACAGCCGGTGTAAAAAAGTGCTTTTCGAACTGTCCAAAAATCAATGCCCGTGGTTCGGACGGTATCAGCGGATATGACATTCTGGACATTCTTGAAAATGTATTTCTTTATTTAATTTCTTCAAATTACACGAGAAACTTGGATAATTATATGATTCACCAAGCACTCTGTCAGTAGCTTTCATAAATATCTTCTACAGAAAGGAAATACGGGGATCAGGTCTTCACCGCGCACTCATTTGTGGTGTTTCAATGTAAATTTGTATGTAAGCCACATACAGCAGCACGTAGTTTGTGAACGTTGGTGACACAGGGTATGTTCTCCGCAGTTCACTGTACCCGAAGAAATGTCCCAGGTTTCTGTTGAAATAACGATTATCTGCTCTTTTGTAGAGTCCAGCCACATTATCACTGTTCAGTTATTACGGAACTCGAAGAAAAACGCACATAATGCGACACCGTTTGCACAAAGAAGAGATCACCGGTTTTCCTTTTTTTGTTTTTTAATAAATGAACGAGTGCTGTAAAGTTTACTCGAGAGACGAAAAAATGGTTCATTCGGTGCAGTAACTTTAATCACGAACTTAACCCTCAATAGACCGTTTCGAAATTCAGTCTGGCCACCTCAGCACTTATCATCACCCAAGTGTATATCAACCGTACATGCTAATGGCTGCCTTTTGATTACTGATGAAGGAAGAATTTGAAGAAGACACCCATGCCGAACCCGAATATTCCAGACGCTAGTCCTCTGTATTGGTGTTCCATGTCAGTCTGACGACACCTATAAACCTTTGTGCGCTCCGTATTCGATGGCGTCATGTGAATCCTTGGAATACTCGGCTTCGAAGGATTAACCAGACAGCTCACGGCAATAAAATGTACTGAATATTAAAAAAAAGATTTACTCAAGTAAGCGCTTCGAACAGAGTGGTAGTTTCTTGGCACTATAGGCCATAAGCAAAATTATTGTCAGCTATCATCATCATGCCATTTCAAGCTGCTATATTCTGGGGGAGGGGGGGGCACATCTTCCAGTTGTGGACGAGGCGCACCTGCATTTTACACCCCTGTTGCACAGAACCCTTAACCGCAGTTAACTTAGCTTTAACTGCTGTTACGCAGCACCACAGTTACAGCACTATACTCTCGGACAGCTATTTCAGAAGAAGCGAAGAGCGCGCGTGCACTGTTTCGATTGGGTGCTCCAGATGCTCAAGCGCACGTTCGCCCATAGCTTTGACTGCATAGCCGCAGAATGTTGCCCGCAAGTATTGTGCGCTGACTGTAGCTTAGCGTAACTGCAGTTAAGTGTTCCCGTGTAACGAGGGCATTACTCGGCTTCCGATGATACTAGGAGGACAATGTATTTGTGCACTCAATGGGTTGCTGTTTAGTTTCGGTTCGAAGAAGAAAAAGAAAGACGGCCGCAAAATTCTGGAAAAGGAATTATGAGCAACGAGGTCGGAAGTCTCGTCACTCAAGCAGTGAAGTGTGCCATCCAGGTCAGTGAACGGTCTTCATCGAAGACGCTGAGTGAAGGGTCCGTACTGTACTTCCAGCACGTGATCATATTTTAGGTCTGGGCTTCCCCTATTCCGAAACCTTGACTCTCGGGCGAAACTATCGGTACAGAACCCTCCAATATGGCGGAAATTTTATAATTGATGATGAGTATGCTAGATGGAGCTCTCTTTTTTTTCTTGCATGTGGTCTATTGAAATTGAAACGAATAGAAAAATAAATAACGGCAGAGCAAAGAACACCGCATCTTTCGTGCATTTGCCGCTGACAAATAGATACTAGATTTTATTCGCCATTAGTACACAAATCTTTAAACTGATATTGCTATCACAAGATGGAACTGAATTTCCGTAAAAGTCTATATCCTCAGCAAACTGAAAAATAAAAATTAACAAAAACCGGTGATGTGCTCGCGCTAACAGTGTCGTGCAGTGCACAGCCTCAGACAATATGGCCGGAAACGCACGATCTGGACGTTATCTGCGGCTACAAATCTCGGAGGCTCTATTATCCCTTGAATTGTCGAAAAGTATGAAGATTGCCACCTGAACTTCGTGATACAAGTCGAGTTTGAATTGAAGTTTCTTTAAAAATTGGCATAAAAACCATAAAAGCATGAAGGGTTGCTTCAATTCAATTCGATTACATTTAATTTGTTCATTAACAGTGAAGTGCACATACATGTTTCTGAAAAAAGTAGATGAACCCATAACCAGCTCATGTTGTCCGCCGTAATACCTCACTTAGGTATGTTGTTCTTATATCTTGACTGCGCAGCCTGAAGAGAGAAGGTTAGAGCGATAAAATACAAAAAACTTACTATGCCGACTGGTTCATCGGCTAGTTAGACAGGTATCGCGCGGCGTAGTGCAGAAAGAGACTAGCGTAATACACCTTCCGTAAGAAGTCTTACGTACTCTTACGTAAATATTTTCCACCTTGGGGGACTTCCTCTAAACGTTTCCATATCAAATCATTTACGTCTGATCTCACCCTTACGGTCGCTATGATCAAGACTGGTGTCCACTGTTAAAATTTGTTTGCTCTACTAACCACCACCTGGTTTGCTCAGTTGGTAGAGCGCTAAACTATATCCTTGGAGAGGCCCCAAGATCAAATCCCGGAGCAGGCAGGTTTTTTTCAGCAACCACCTGTCGCCCAGAAGGCGTGAGTTCAAATTCAATTTATTCTTACGCAAATCGTATCCACTTTGGAAACTTCGCCTAAAAATCGCCATATCATAATATACCTCACTTTTGCGTCATTCATTGGCTTGTGCGCAGAAAGTAGCTAATGTCACGTAAAGTGGTGTACCATATGAACTCCACAGTGTAAAATAAGAAGACAATATTCTTGCCAACTCGTATAAAAAATCTGCACGTTTCTTTAAAGAATATAATCCGCCCATTGCTATATGTTCTTGATAGTAATTTAGACGATAGAAAAAGCCCGGAAGCAGAAAAATAAAATAATGCTATCGTTTATTAGTGAGAGGCCATAGCAGCTGGAGAAAGTCAACAGTCGTTTCTCCCAGTGGAGTACGTAAGTAGAAGGCTCGTGCAATCGCCCCTTTCCACACGGGCGCCGCCATCTTAAATTGTCGTCACAGTATGGGCAAAAACATTGTTTTGCCATCGCCACGTCAATAAAACACAATTAGGATATAAGTGTAACCGTCACTCATTCTCGTTTCGCCTCCCCTCTATTTTTTTACTATTTACAGGTTGAAATGTTTTATTTTTTTTCCTCGCCCATACCGGATGCCCCTACTATGTGGCTGAGAAGAGAGTACACGAAAAGCGTACATAAAGCGAACGCAAAAACTAGGCTGAAACGCTAACAAAAAACTCCTAATGCGTTTATCAGACAAATCGGGAAAGCCAGCCCTTGCGTAAGTAATACATGTTAGCTCGAAACGGCGTTTCCGGAAACTTGTCTATATCCCCGTAGGGCTCAGGTTAGATCGCCACAATTATCTAATCCGGATGAAGCAAAGCAAGCAACCCCCCCCCCCCCCTTTTCTTTTTTCCTCTTCCAAATGCACGGAAGGTAAACACATCCTAAATAGCGCGAACCATTTTCTCTTTTTTGTATATTTCTATTTTTATTTCGCCCTAACGCACAGTTTGTACGTGCGGGTTCGGTGAAGTAATGCGAAACATTACATAATTTAACTAAAGTGAAGGAGTCCAGTGGCTCGTTTTTGTTGTTGGGCATGAACTCGTAAGATATGATCTTGGTCAGATTCGTCATATAGCAGAATTAAGTTTGTGCCCTTAGTGTCCAAAGGATCATCATTGTACACTGCGCAACACCCTTAGAGGGAACAAGGGATGGCCAATATTTTCTATTTTATCCTCAAAGTTGAATGGCTGCCTTAAAGAAAAGCAAGAGCAGTCTTATGTTAATTTATAGTAGAGTCAGAGCAATAGCAGCGACACGTCACGGAGAAGTCATTGGGTATCGCCGTCGCGTCCTTGCACCGTGGGGTACGTGAACAAAATCGTTCGGAACAAAATAAAAATCTGCTTTGTTCCGAGCGCTTTTTTTATATTCCGGAGCTCGTATTGGCTATTTTTCTTTCTTTTTAAAAAGCGTGCAGTGGGCATTGGGTACTACGAAGAATCCAAAGTATTAGCCCCGTGCGCGACCGAAAGCGTCGCTGTGGTCGGCCTTCCACGATTGGCCGAACGCTGACTATGACGTCGGAAAGGGGATTTATCATCGACGGAAATAAGAGGAATGAAAGAGCTTTAATTTTGACGGTGTTGGCAGTGTTCCTTTGAGAGCGCAATGATTTCAAGCTTCCACCATGCTAATAACAAACACCATCGAACTTGTTGTTTGCAAGGTAATGACGTCACAAGAGGGAACCATAGGAGGGCGCCACCAAAGACATCTCGCCGCGATAAGTATAGGAGCGGGATTATTGAGGACTTTCAGCAAACCGTTACCGTGTTCCGCGTATCGTATTACCGGAGCCTTTGAATCATGCTTTTAAGCGCGCGACCCGCGGTCGCGGTATCACTCTAATGCGTGCTTAAAAGCATGCTACAAGGGCTCCGGTGATGCGATACGCGAAACACGGTAACGGTTTGTTAAAAGTCCCCATTAACGCTCTGGCGTGGTAACGACTCCGCTCCGCACGCAGCAAACCCAAGTCCGACTCCCGCGGGCGGCGGGCGATTTTTTTTTTAAGGATTTCGCAACATCAAAGTTGGACGTCGCAGAACGCCAACTACAACATCAACAACATAAACTACTACTATTACTACTACTACTACTACTACTACTACTACTACTACTACTACTACTACTACTACCACTACTACTACTACTATACTACTACTACTACTACTACTACTACTACTACTACGACTACAACAACAACAACGACGGACGTCATTTCCGGTGGTGGGACGAGAACATAAGAGCTATCGCTGTAAAAAGCTGCTAGTCTGGCAGAAAGTACGTATTGTGAGTAGGAACCTAAGCAGTAAATTTTGAAGTCCATCAATATTCCGTCTGAGTAAAATGCGAAAAAGTGAAGATGTCTTGCTTGCAGTAATCTTGTCGCGCAATGTATGTGTCACATTAAATCCGGAGGTAGCAGTCACAAGTTGCCATAAAAACCTGGCGTAATGCAGGATCTCTATGTTGACACTTCTCAGAGATAAGCTAAAACACCTGCTTATAATCTTTATTCCTTTTTTTTGTCCAGCGTGATGGTTTTTATTTGTTCAAATTTATGCCCCGTGCTCATAAATAATAAAACGTAAAGCTGCAAAAATGTGAAAAAAAATGACTCGTAAAAAATGGGTACAGATGCGCAGCTGACCGGTGTCCTCTCAAGAAACGCAGCATAAACCACATACGCAAACGTAAGGAAGCAGACCACTTAACCCGGTGACACGATGCTCCTCGCCCTCAACGACGGGCTCAATTCCAAAACAGAAAAAAAAATACACCAAGAGCAAAATACGGTCATCGTCGGGAACGATTCGAACCACGCTCTGATCTAGCCCGCATAGATATCAGTTAGGCCAATAGCATTGTACCACGTTCCGCATCTCGTCCAGTGGGTCTTCTCGCGCTGCAAAGTGGCGTCCCCGTCTGACTTGACCCGCGACCTAGTCTGGCAACGCTGTGTGAGGCACCGCCGTGACGTAGAGGAGGCTAGGAGGAATAGTGTTAGATGTTCCCCACCCAAACGGCCGTGTCGGAAACCGAACGCGGACAAGCAACCGGCTCCGGAAGCGGGACGGACCCGGCGAGAACTCGGTCTCGAGATTAGCGGGACGTGTTTTGTATAATTTCGTTAAACGTCATCGGAACGGAACCGTGCGCCTGCGATCGATGTGGGGACGAGTGCTCCATCAGGCTTCAGCACGGCGTGCGCCGCAATTTATGGTTGGATTAACTCCGAACCATGCACCGTTGTTAACCAAACAGAACTATACAGAAGAAGCGCTGCAACAGCGCTTGTCCCGTTTAGTTCTTGATACACGGCTCACATTGACGTCACATGAGCGGCCATTGCTATGGTTTTGCTGCTAAGAGTGCGTATTTTCCGGAGCATACATTTCGCACAATCGAAAGTGCAGCTGGCGCTGCAGAGCCCAGGAATCCTGAGTTCAATCCCCATCTTTGTCCGTTTCGATCTGGACGAGCATCGTACCGGCGTGTGGTCGTATATCACTACTGCGTGGTGCACATTGAAAACCCTAGGCTAGCAGTCGTACCGCACTGGCGAAATTTCTTTTCTACACCGTAAGCCAGTGTCGCGGCACCCCAAAGGCAGAGCGACTTTACGCTGTATAAGCACGAACGTCGAATTTGGTTTCGAAATTGGTTTCATCGGTAAGAACCAGGAGGAATGACCAGCAGCATGATGTGATGACGTCATGAGCAAGCCATCTATTATCTTTGCTTTATTGTGTTTTTTTGTGTGCTTTGTCTTGCCTTTGTGGCGATGAACTACCTGACCCACATTACCACCTTGATTAACCAAAACAATTTATTTAAATTTGTTTCAACGAAAGTAGGAACAGCTTTACATGACTTCCATTGACGTCGTATCAGCTGTCATTGTGGCGGCCTTGCTGCTGAGCGCGTACCTCCTTCAGGCATACATTCCGCACCACCGAGTTTGCTTTTTCTATAAAAAGAAAAAGGAAATGATTATTAGCACGATGTAATATCGTCACGTGTGAGCGGTGTATAAGGTCAAACGGCTAATTTACATGTGTATTCGTGGTTGTGTGTGATGAGTGTATTAGTTTTGACGTGGAACATCACAAGAGCCATAAAATTTCGCTCTACGTATCAGGTTTACGCGTGGAATCGATAATTATCAACGTCAAAACTCGAAGCATTATTTGTTTTTTCAAACCTAACAACTCATCTGGCCTATATGAACAATGGGCTGCAAATCTCCAACTCAAATGTACAAAAAAAAATAGTTTGTTAGGGAATTTGAGTTAATTATAAGCCTCTATATTCACTGACAGAGTGAAAACAGCAGGGCGTGTCTTTCAAACGCCTGGCCTCCAGCGAGCGCTCTATGCCTTCCTCCGTGCTTTAGCTGCTTGCGCGCGCTCGGGGGCGGGGGAGGGGGGGGGGAGGGCGCCGAAGCACTGTCGAAGACAGAAAGCTCGCGCAAGAGGCGGGACAACTGAAGCTCTTTCCTCGTGCCCTGACGCCCACCGAGATCGATAACCTTATTCTGCAGATATCTCTTCTTTCTTTTTTTCAGCGTCTATATTTTGAATACTTCATTTTTATCAAAGAAAAAAAAAACATTTAGCATAACTATTACGCGTGCTCACGGGCTCAGCTGCAACAGTGAATACGTATAAACGACAGCTTGACGACAATGACTGCTGCTCTGTTCGGCGTGCCTGCACCCGAAATGATTTCATGGAACACTTTAAATAAATTGTAGTGATTATTGACAATAATCGTTATTAGATATCGTATGTATAATGATCAAATTATTGATAATAGCGATTTATAATGATAATACCGAATAATAGCAATATAGAATAATGATGATTTCGTACCTTTGGACAAGGATAGAAAGCTGCAACGCTGACCGAGGGGAAACATTAGAGTACGTTTGTAAGAATAGCAGTTTTTTGTTTTCTAAATAGAACATATATTATAAATTTCTTTCTTTAAAGTGATGTTTTTGTTTTGTTTTTCGCTTCGACTAATTTGTGTCAAGATGACTGTTTGCGGAGATCTTGGCGTCAGACATAAATAACCATTCTGAATGGCGCAATCACTTAGCGAACGAACATGCCTCGACTAGGGTGCCTTCATGTGCGCTTTGCTTGGGGTGATGACATCTGGCCATTTTGTTTCAAACGGTTATTTTATTTTTTGTTCTGAAGCGCGTGAAAGAGCGTGTCCCTGCACGCGCTCGTGGCGCTGACTGTGCTACGGCGACATTTTGTTTCCTGCGATTTCTTTGTATTTTCCCTATGAGCGCGTGCTGTCGGCATCGGGTACTACAAACGATGGCATCACCCTAAACAGAAGGACATTGAGGCACTCTAGCCTCGACTTGAACCGTGTGCCTGCCCCACTAGTCATTGTTAATAACAGTTAGTTGCTTCCGTGACGGAGTTTAAAATAATATCTGATATATCCCGTTCTTTGCCCACACCAACCATCCGATATACTGTCTCCCATGCATAATAGGTCGTTTTGTTCGTCGTATGCACGCTGTCTAAAATGTTCCCTCCCCTGTATAATTATTTATCTTATTACCATTATCTGTTTATATTTGCTTAGATATTAGTCTTTTTGCAAAGTCACTGAACTCTCAAAAAGAAATTTTTAAGTGTCTGGATGTTACACATTCGTCACAAAACGAAATTTCAACCACCATGGCCAAAAATGTATAGGAAAAAAAAATCTTTCATTTTGAGTTAGGGGCGATTATAAAACGTGTTATTTCGGGACGTCGGCCCCAAAGTAAAATCATGTTTTAGATTCGTATAAATTAATTTTGCAAATATAAATATGGCGCCATCTTTTTTTTTCCGTGGAAGGTTTTTGTCGTGACATGTGTATTTTATCCAGGTAATTGAAAGTCGATTGCTTTTTGGGAGTTCAGGATTTTTTAAAATGTTATCTCCCCACCGGAGCTTAAAATAACGAAATCCGCACACTCGTTCTCGTTTCTCTCCAGCCTCAAGAAGATCCACATCATAGGATGAAGAAAATGCGGAGGTCCACGAGGGTCTTGCAACCTCACAACGAAGTCCGGATTGAGCTGGCTTCATCGGAAATGAAGACTGTCGCGGTTCGGCCCACCAAGCGCTACGTGATGCGGAGTGCCAGCGGATCATGAACAACATCGCCAGACGTAACACCGCCGTCCTAGGGTGGACTTGTCCACTGTCCCGGGTCGAACTGAGGGCGGTTAAAACCCACGAAGACAAGAGAGAAGAAAACAAAATGGGCCATGAAATCAATCTTAAGGCGCTGATGGCAACCTACAGTGCATTGGCCTATAGGGGTCAGTGTGCGTTTGTAGAAGGTATTCGTAATTTGGACCCCAATTGCGGCAATTGCAGTACGGGATAATAGCTTAATTTCTTTCACTACTTCATCGAGGCTGTTTACAAAGGGGACGCTATGCATGGTTCACTGGTCGCCTCCTTTATTCTAATTTAGATTGTGTTCAGTCGCATTTTAAGGGTATGTATAGCGCGCCTCCGGTGCTTGAAAACTAGGACAACGTTTACGTACTACTGCACAGTGCGCAACGGGGTTAGCGCGAGTACAAGATCGGTGCTTTTTAGCATTTTGCTCCGAGACCGTATTGATGAATACCGAATTTTACCGTCTGTATTCATAAGTAATCAGGGTGAATATATTTCATCACTAGTAGTTTTCATGACAGCTTTTTGGAACTTACAAAAGAGAAACAAGAAAAAAACGGTGATCACTTGCTCGCGCTAACTGCGTCCCACTGTGCACCGCGAGGGACATTCGCTCGTACGCTCCTTCCTCGTGCAACTTGACTTGGGCTACGGAAGAAAACAAAAACTGTTTATATTGTTCAGTGTAAGCTAATGAGGAAATTATATGTTTATTCATCAGGACGTCTTGTAATTGTCACGCATCTTCTTCATTATTTCTGTCATCCCTCCCATATATGGAACGGTCACACGTCTGACGAAATACGTGGGTACAGAAAAGCGCCATCGCATCACTTGATTCTGGTTTCAATTGAAAGTGAAGTACATATTTAGAGACAATATCGCGCCACAAATCAAGCACAAGGCAGCATTCCTGTTGTCTGCGCTTACCTCGTAACTAAACTGAGATGAAGTGTAACTTTTACGCGACATATTGGGAAAAAAAACAACTAAACAAAAATTATTACGTTTCGGCACCGACCCGACACCTAGCTCACGGGTCAATCACTAAGCGCGCGAACAAAGAAAATATGGCCACCAAAACGTCGTAATTTTTTGTTTGATTGTCATTAAACGATAGAAGTTCATTTCTTAGGCGTGTGAAGTCTTTTGTTGCCACGTGCATACCCAATACGATGTTTGACGTAACTACCATATGACTAACACTCACTTTTATTCATTAACAAGCAGTATTGCGTTCTAATTGCTACTCGTGTCGGCACCCCTTTTCTGAGTCGATATATTCGTCATTTTTGCACTTAATAATAATAGAGCTTAACAAGTGATCTTGGTAATATTGATCGCACATGGTAGCGTCGCACAATAACATTTAACACGACTGAGTGAATGACTAAAGACGGTGTTGCAAAAATACTACAAAATCACTTCGGAGTTTTTTTAACCTGATCATAACTTACGACTCCCAGCCTCGTCGACAATTCTGACCAGACTTCCCTGTTTCTTTCTAAGCGATTATCTTTGCTACCTTAACGGCTGTCCAAACAACCAAGAACCTGTTTTTCCCCAGCGAAGCTTGTTTCTTTTCTGTTTTTCTTTTTATCTATTCTAACGGGTGCTTCTTCCTTGCTGCACGGGTCGTTTGAAAACTGCAACGCTTCCCATTTCGGTGATAATTCGAGCCGTTAAGAAGGCAAGTTTCTTTTTTAATAATTGGGCACAAACGAAAGCAAAATTCAACACCAAAATCACCTATTTATTTCAAACTGGGAGAGATAAAAGAAATGTTTCTCATTGAGTATTGTCTCACTCTACGTATGCTGTTGTATTGCTTTATTAAAAAGAAATAATGGCTACAACATTCTTTATTAACCGATCAAAAAGCAAATGTCTCAGACCATCTCATTATGCATGTTAAGGGGTAATTTCAGAACCGTGTATAGAGAGAGTTTGGTCGATGGGAGGCGCGGGCAGAGCCAGGGAGACGCAGAAAGTGGGCTTGGCGTGCTCTCTTGGCCAACCAGAAGCCGAAAAGAATCTCCTAGTGGTGGTAGCGAGAAACAGTTTTAATCATAGGTATAAGGTTTTAATAAGCGCGCAAGAGTTAAATGTTGTAACCCTTCATGGTTGAGAATTTGGTGCACATGATGTTTCGATTATGATCATGGAGTAAGATGTATAGAAACGAATGTGCCGCTCAACCCTGTTTTGCTCGGACAGTGTGTGACCGCTCGGACGGCAGATTCCCGGCTCTCGGCGCCTGGCGCACGGATTATGTTGATCGTTCCGCTAGTCGCACTCTTCCACCATGATTTTGGATGATCGTGATTGAAACATTACGTTCACCAAATTTTCAATCGCCGAGAGTTACTCCGACGCACTTATTAAGTTTGTTTCTCGCGACCACCGCCACGGTATTATTTCCTGCTTCTGGCTGGCCAGATTCGAATTTGTTAACACGCCCTGGAACACGCCCAGCACGCTTTCGACCAATGGCGCCTCCTCATTTGTCTCCTCTACTTCCCAATGAATGGCCAAACTCCTCTACACATACGGCTCTGGGTAATTTGAAGTAATAATGAATTCACATAAAAAAAAAAACTGAAAATGGTAGGTTGAGTAGTATTGCTCGTGGCGTCAACTATTTTGTGCTACGTCGTCAAGGCTAGCGCAGCATCTGCAGGGCGTTGTCGGCGCCCCTTTGCAGGGGTGCGTACGGATGAGACGCAAGGCGACGAAGTCACGCGCTCTCGCAGAGAGCGGAGCTGTTGCAGTGTGGAAGCTACGATAGCCTTGACAACGTCGCAAACAATCGTTGATCCCGAGTACTCGCAACTCTAGCCCGCCGCTCGCCCTCTCGCGGACGAACGAAGAACGAGGGGAGCGAGGACGGCGGCGGAGATGGTGGCAGGGACTGTCGGCCTTGGTGCCGCTGTTACCGCGTGGTTCTGGTCGGCGTGTTCGTGCGTCATGCAGTTTTAACTGAAAAAGCGAGTGCGTTGAAATACAAATTGTTGTATTCCGAACTTACAAAAATCAACAAGCAAATTTTTTTAACGCACGTAAACATCTCTGTCACCAGTGATATGCTCCTGCCTTGTACCGATTTGTATTTGTAGCCAAATGAATAGAATTTAAGCACACTGACCAGCGTCAGCGAGCAAGCGCAGGGGAAGATTTTGGGAAATTTATCTATCCCCGTCTCTTCTGCCATCTTGGAACTATCGACCCGACATCCATATGGAGTTGCGAATAGTGACCATTCGCCGGTCGATTGCAGCAAGTATCCCCACTTAATTCGATTTGACCGTAAAAGCCTATCTTGTAAGTCCATGATGCTTCACACATTTCTAGCAAGCTGTGTAGTTTGGCGAGTCGGTGCGTGAGAAATATTAATACAACAGAGGCAAAACTTACAAACAACACAGAGACAAGTGGAAAACATACACACATCGCCGACTCACGACCGTCACTTTCTTTCATAAAAAAATACATTGACCAACAAAAAAGTCTTCAGTGCGTCTTTTGAACGTGTTCTACATCACTTGTTTCCTCTGTTTCTGTTTGTTTTGTGTCCAATGTATTGTGTTACGAAAGAAAACGCTGTCGAGAGTCAGCGCTGTGTTTTTGTTTATCTTTCCCTGGTCTTTGTGTCTTTTTTGCGTTGTTTTATTCATTATCTCGACACGTCTCGTCGCACTAGATCGCTCAATTCGCACCCGCAGACTGAACGGAGCAAACATACTCTTACGCTTTACACAAGGACGAGTTACAGTATCCGACGAAAGAAGAGACTGCCAACCGAATTTCACCGAGACATCCGCGAGGCCTTACACGGAGGAAAAAGTAAAGATAGGAAAAAGGATACTTAACGAGACGCAGTTTGGATTTTACACGATCCATTCTCGGTCACGACAGTCACGACTTACTCGCGAGAATAAGTAAAGACGGGAAAGAGAAAGACAAATCGGACCAAAAGGAAGTGAAAGTTGTTTACAATCGGGGAGTTCTAAGAAAGTGGTTCCAGCGAGGGGAAAAACAAGAAAAGAAAAGAAATAAGCAACGTAGAGATGAAAGCCGGATATCGATATAGGCGAGACGATCGTTACTCAAGATACGACGCTGTGCTCTCGGTGCGCCCTAGTTTGGCCTCGCCGGCAAATCTGGTTTTGTTCTCTGACGCTCCCGACTAAGATTCGCTTATTTTAATGGTCGAGGGGGGGGGGGCTTTCCCGAGAGCGCAGAAGATTGTCGGGTGTCCGGTCCCACGAGAACTGGAACAGTTCCGTCGTTCGAGCGACGCGGGCGAGTTCCCGAATAGGCGGATTCCAGCGACCGCCGCGCAGAACTTTACTACATCATTACAGAGGCGGGGGACTCTGCGGGAGGTAGTCTCGAACGCCGGGCTTTTTAAGCGGGAAGTTCAGTTTCGTGTCACTAAATTGTCCGTCTCCAAAATCAAAACAAAAAAGAAAGAAATCTTTGCGTAGCCGGGCATGCAAAGGTATTCGGAACAGTTCAAAGCGGCATCTGATTTCGATAAGCTTCCGACTAAATAGAGGTACCGTTAAGCCGTAGCCTCACTGCTAACACATCGAACAAAATACAGTGTATAGCACTGCTTGAGGTGTGTTTCTGTATTGTCAGACAGTTCCGTCATTTTGGTCATACAAAAGCTATCTGCTGACATGTTCGAAGCATGCATGAAGCCGACTGACTTCGACCATGCTTCAGACATGCCCGCAGATGATTCTGTCGACACCGTGTCCTTTTGGATGATCTATGTGCAGTGTGCATGCGTTTTCGTCGTTCTGTATCTTGACCACGGCAAATAATACAGAGACGCGTTTTTTGTTTTGTTTTACGAGTACGATACGATTGAAGAGATGAGTGCGTGCTTGGTGAGATCGATATATCGGACGAAATGGCACCTGGGCCGGCTTGCTAGAAACAGACTGGGTGAAAGAAAGCACTACAAAAGCCAGCGCACGAGCTCAAACCGGATCTCGAGACGCTCGCACGTCCTAGCCTTTGCAGTGCTTTCTTTCACCTGCTGTCTAGGCTGAAACGCTACTCTAGCAAGCCGGCCCTGGGGCCCTATGTTGCACTTTTGGACTCCCACGGCGACTAGGGAGAAGGAAGTGACGTCAACAACGCAGCAAACGCAGATTGGATGTTGATTGGTGAGAGTCGCTGATGACGAATTTCCGCAGAAGAAAACAAAGCTCACTTTTTCTTTGTTTTCTTCTGCAGAACTTCGTCATCACCGACTCTCACCAATCAACATCCAATCTGCGTTTGCTCCGTTGTTGACGTCACTTCTTTCTCCTGTAGTCGCCGTGGGAGTCCAAAAAGCGCAACATAGGGCCCCAGGGCTCTCGTTGAGAGTAAGCGCGAGAAGAGAGGCGTTTATTCAAAATCATGCTCTCGTGATCGATATCATCAAACATGCGTTAATATATATACATATACATATATATATATATATATATGCTTGCATGTGACGTCGTTCGCGGCCACGGCATTATTTTATGCGCCGTGAGCGTTTGGTTTGCCGGGTTAGTTTTACACCGCAGACGACGTAGTTCGCAGATAACCAGTAAGTAGAAGTAACCGTCAGTACCCACCCAGCAATGGCGACACTTGCAAGCTATGAATGTTACAGGTCCTAACTACTCCCCAATGCTGTCTTAATTGCACTTGGCGGAAACACGAGTGCGTGTGCTATCGGGTACTATATGGAACTCTAACGGCACAGTGCCCGACTGCAACTGCAGCCATGCGGATGCTCTGCAGTAGCGCGTCAGGCCGTTAGAGCACTCTGATAGTTCCGGATGCCACAGGCTTCTGTGTTCTCACCAACTGTGATTATGATAGTATTTAAAACAGGGAAGTAGGCTGGAAAAATAGAAGTCGCCGAGGGAAGTTTCTAAGGTGCTTACCACCGAGGTTCCGCTAAGACGACTCCTAACAAAACGTCGGCTGACGGTTAGAGCTATGACGTACACTCTGTCCCAAAACCACTATGCTCAAGGAATGACGTAAATAACGTTATATTCAGTTGTACTCGTTACATAGGTACCTAGAATTGGCTTAGGTTGATAAGTGGGACTATGCCTTTGTGTTTAATTTGTGTTTTCTGAAATTAGGAGTTGCAGCGTTCATCATCACTCATCCAGAACGTCGCAGCATTCTTTATACAGAAGGAGCTGGCTAAGCAGTGTGACAAGATGGTGATAGGAATAGGCTGTAATATTTAGCGGCCACCTCCGAGGACACATATGTAGATGGTGTTTCTTGGAACATCGCTGTACAGGGCTCAAGCTTAACGTGACTACTCGGTTAGCCGAATATCGATCTATTGTTTGGTCACTGCAGTACCTAGAATGTCTTGACAGGGTAGAGTGATAGGGGGGTCAAAACTTCACCTCGTAGTTAGAACCGTAGAACCATGAAAAGCACGAAACGTTCCAAAATGGAACTGTCTCGTGGAGGCGTTACGTTCGGGGAGCGCTGTAGGCGTATCCTTATGAACTGTGCAGACCCCAGTCCTGAATTATAGTTCCAGTCAAAAAGGATAAGAACGTCTGAAACACGTGAAAATTGCAGGAATGTGCAAGAAGGTGTGCGAATAGTGGCTCGAATGGAACAGCGCTGCATCAGTCATAGTTTTCACAGTGAGGGAAAGCCACGACATGCCGACTCTCTTTGAAGGTTTGAAGGCAGAGATGACACTGTACTTCTTAATTCGAAGTAGCTAGGGTCGTTTTTCAAGTTTTCCTGAGATGGAGTACATTGAAAAGAGTTAACAGCCATTGTTGGTGACTAACATCGTACTACAACACTTGTTCTAAAACCGCTCCCGTATCCGCTAAAGCGTGAAACACATGTGAGCCAAAATCGCATCACGTCACGCCGCTGAGCATAGCAACCGTCGCTGACGCTGTGACGTGGCGGCGCTGCATTCGGCCACGATATATAACGTCAGCGGGGTTGCTATGGTTAAGCCGCTCGGCCGATCGACGCGACACGCTTTTAATGCGGAATTGCATTCGATTTGCCTACTGATACGAACTTCGATTTAGACTTGGAAAGTGAAGCGTGCCATCGCAAGTCGCAGTCGAAGAGAGTTTGCCGGCTGCCAAAAACCTGCGCCGCTAGCTCCACCAGCCACTCAGCGCAACTGTAAAAAAAGAAAAAAAAAGAAAAGACAACTGAAACGCCAGTAGACTGGGGAATGAAACGCTTTGAAAAGACTTCGCCAGCTGCAGAAACTTCGAAACAAATTAAGAAAAGGTCCTAAGAGTGGGCGTGGCGACACTAACACGGCGTCACGTGCCTGGAAGTTGGAGACTGGAGTGCACCGTGGACTGGAGTCAGCATTCGCTGCGTTCCTCATAAAACAGAAATCTGCATATGACGGCTTGATCAATAGATCCAAACAGAAAGTGACCCCCTCCCTCCCCCCTCCCCACCCCGCCCCCTCTCCCCCCCCCCCCAAAAAAAAAAGAAAAAGAAAAACAATTTAGAGGGTTTCTTTCACCGAAAAAACAAACTACGCATCGCCGAATGATCGTTCTCCGCATTAATGTGACCCTAGCAGGTCGAACAGTTCAAACATGTTTCAGAACTAACCGCTATGTTATTCAAAACTTATAAGCGATTTTATGAAATCTTCAATGGTAAAATGGCGGCTGACAGAGCACTCGAATACATGGAGCCCTCCGGACCCAGTTACCGAAAACGGGTAATAATGAGCCCCATTTTCCCCATTGAAAGTTTAAGAAATCTCACTTATAACCTTTGAATAAGATAACGATTATTACTGAAACTTTAGCATCCGGTTCGAATCTCAACGCTACATTTGGGAGGAGAACTTGAGCGTTCGGCGATGCATAGTTTATTTTAGAAATAATAATAAAAAAGTAAACTATCTTTTTTGTGTGTGTGTTTTTAAAGCTTAACAGAAAGGCAAGCACGCAACCCAGCCAGGAGAAAACGCTCGTTCGTGTTTTGCCGGGGACTTCCGTCCGCCCCGCAGGAATGTCTGAGCGGATCCGAGCAGCGTCGTTTGTCATCTCGGGTTTGCGTAGCCGGCGGCCCGTCGTCTGCTCCAGCAGCGTGACACCGAGGACGAAGCACCCGACGGCGCCGCCAGTGTATTTGCCACCAAGCCCTCGCCTAGCCTATTTTTTGCCCGCATTCCGCCTGCGAGAGCGTTGGCTGTTCAAATAAAAGAGGTTCTGCGTGCTTAACGCGAAATGGGGGAAAAAAGCAAAGCAAAAACAAGTCGGAGGGTAGTTAGTAGTCATGAAGAAAGTGAAAGTAGTGCGGCTCCTCGCGGAGCAATACCTATTTCCTCTTTTATGTTGCGGATTACGATATATGTACCTAGGTGCATTTTAGAGTAGCTATATGTTATTGTATCAAGACGTATACACGTTCGAAAGGCCAAAAGCATCGTTCCTTTCCCCGACGACCAGATCCTGTAGGAACTACTTCGCGCAGCAGCCTATTCACCACGAACAAAACTCACTTTCTTTTATGCGACAATGAGTACAGTTCGTTTTAGTGAACAGTCGATGTTGCGTGTCATTAATAAAAGAAATAACTAAATATAGTGCGGCGACTTTTACACACCATCCAACTTGTCGCTCGCTACTAATAATCCCGGTCGTGCCGTCAAAGACAGGAACCACAAGAGGGCGCCACCGAAACATCTCGTCGCCAATAGTATTAAGTCTCCTCGTTATAAAACAATAATTAAAAGAAAATGATTAAAATAAAATAAACGATTAAAATGCAGTGTTTTGATTATTTTTATATGCAAAACATCTATTGTGCCAGCTCTTAGGGATTTTTGCGTTCGCACTGGGATGTGACCTCGAACACGTCACAGTGTCCCGTAACACTGTGATGTAATTTCAGAGACAATCTAGATGCACAGAAATTTATAGGTCCTGTGACGTCACGTGACACCATGAAGTGACGTCGTTACGTCACATTACGTTGCACCGTGACGACTTTATACAAGTCTTTTTTTAGGCTTTACAATTTTTTTTGTAAGCCGTGAAAGTTACGCTAATGCGGTCTGTACAGGTGAGTTATACGGCCAGGGGAACATCACATAGGGGGCTAATCGTCACGATAAGTCGAATAATGACTAAAATTTGTTAATTCACTTTTTAATTAGTGAAAATGAACATATGCTTCCAAGTAGAAACTAGCTGAGCGTCATCGAAACCCAGTAAATCATTAATTCTTAAAAAAAGAAAAAAAAACTTTGAGCGCGTTGGAAGCGCGGTATTACGATAAGTTGAACACTCGTGCAACAGACACAAGGCTGGCGGTGAGAAAACGCGCATGATTAGCGTGCCATAATCCATCGCCTCGATCACCAACACCGTCCACTTCAAATCCGCCATTTGCAACCATTTTTTGTAACCCTGCTGTTGTGTTTATGTTGACGTTTATTTATTAATTTTTTTATTCACCCACTCCTCTCTGCAATGCCTCGGCCTTGAGAGTAAATAGATAAATAAATAAATAAATAAGAGACGCAAAAACCACGTGGGTGAGTTTTTCTCCCACTGCACGAGCGGTAACCTAGACCAACGACCAATTCGCGTTCAACTCTTCCCCGCTTCCTCCTCTCCCCTTCTACCCTGTCCACGTGGCCTGTTCCTCCTCCCAGGGTCAGGAGATGTTCTGCCTTGCAGAATCTCGTGTCTCCACGTGCTCCAAGTTCTTTCTCAAATGGACTCAATTAGTGTAGTAAGTTGGTCAGTTGGCCGAGTTGGTACTGATGAAACATTGTTAAAGATGCGCACAAAAAGACAGGGACAGAGGAGAGAAACACGTAGAGAACAGACATGCGCATTATCGAAAACTACTGATTTAGTGGTTTTCGATGACGCTAAGCTAGTTTCTAATTGGAACCATATGTTCATTTTGTAATAATTGAAGAGTGAATGCACATATTTTAGTTAATTAGCCGACTTGTCGTGACGATTAGCCCCCTATAATATGTCCCCCTGGCCGTATAATACATCTGCACAAACCGCATTTAGTGTAACTTTCACGACTTTTTTAAAACAATCTAAAGCCTGAAAAAAACGCAATGTATGTTCATAAATGTTTCCTAATGTGCTCTTGAGTGGTCTGCCTACTGCGCCCGCAAAAGAAGTGAAGAGGCCCCGTAAGTGTTAATACCCCTGTCAGACGGGCTAATTTAGTGCATTTCAACCAAGTGCACTTCGCCTTTAGTGTCATTTATGTAGTGTGCCATACGGCCTCTTCCTGAAGAACACACTTGGCTTCATGTGAGTTTGAAGAACTCACTTCACTCGATCGAGTGCGTGACATCGATCGCAGTGTTCCAACGGTAAAACATAACAAAACAGAAACCAAAAGCGTGGCGTAAAGTTTATTCTAAAAAGAACGAGAAATTCGTAAAGAAAAAAAGAAAAGAAGAGTAAGTAAAAAAAAATAGTAACGTGGATTTGTTTAGCCTTACAGTTTAGGCTAAAAAAAAAAGACAAATCAGTTGTTAGTTGTTAGTACAGTAGGAGTTTAGTCTGCCAGAACGCGGCGATATTGCTACCCACTGTAGATGAGAAATTTAGCCAGTGCAGTACGGCTTCTAGCCTGGCGTCTTTAACGGGCATCACGCAGTAGTGATACGCGACCGCAAGCCGGTACGGTTCTCATCCAGATCAAGACGGGCATGGTAAGGATCGGACACAGTGTAGGCTGATCTGTACCAAGATTAGCGCATGCGATTAATCGATGAAATACGACGACAAAGGCAGTAATTCCAATGCTATCATGGTTAGCACAGAAGGATAAAGCCTACTTCTGTTTCAGCATGTAGCTGTACCAGACTGAGCGCCGGACCTTGGCGTATAAATAAAGAAAAGTTTTTTCTCTCTCTGTACCAGACAACACGATAATCATGATCTAATTAGGCAGTGTCGGGGCCTCCTCGTAGGTCTCTGTGGGACGAAGCGGAGCGCCACGATAGATATGCTTTTTTTTCTTCATCTTGGCTCGCGATGATCGATCAGACTTGTCCAGTTGGCGTAAAGATCGTTCATTAATGTATTACGTTGTTGTACAACGTGTCTTCATTAAATAGATAAAATCTTGCCAAGACGTTTATGTCTTTAACATTTACGTGTGTAATAGCACTTTACCCATCGTTATTGTGATCAATTTGCGACTGACACTATTTTTTTCCCGTGTGGCACAGAAACACTTGAAGTGCACTGTATAGTGCACTGAATGAGCGTCTGACAAGGCAGGCACAGCGGATTTTGTTTCGGGGGGGGGGGGGGGGGGGTTCCATGAAAAGTGCTGTATGAGGGGAGGGGGAGAGGAGGTCCCAGCAAAATGGAAGATTTCGGGGAGGGGGGGCCCATGGGCCCTCTGGCTATGCCTACGACAAGGGTATAAAATGCCTTTGGGAAATGAAAGAGACCGCCAAGTTTGAATAAATTAGCATGCCAGAATAGTCGCCTGATAATATAATTTTCATCGAACTAGTCTATCACTCGCTCTCATTCGCTCAAACACCAGTAGGTTATGTCAAGTGTCATAACCACGACCTACTGTAATCCTGATCTGCCCACAGAATGGCTCCCTACAAGAGACGCTGTCGCCGATGAGGGACTCGCTTTGTCATTGGGGCGCTCGAAATGTTTTCTCAGAGCCGTTTATACTGACTCAGTCGGGCCTTCTTCAGGAGATTTTGACAGCCTGACAACCGCAGCAGCGTAGTCTGACAACCGTGGGATGACTACTTCCGTCCGCCATTTTGTGGCTCTGACTCATAGGAACTCTATGCGATTCTCTCAGGAATAAACAAGACAAAGTAGTAACGCCATTTTGTGTTATCGCAAAATCCGCTGGTTCTAGCGGGCAACAAGCTCCGCCCATTGGCCAAACTCTCTCAGTATGAACGGCTCGTGGTTTTTCTGCGACCCAAACGCTGTTCACAACTTGTTTTGCGCACGGCCCGCACGGTGCGCGGCTGGTGACATCTGCTTTATCAGGGAACACCTACCCTCGAAAAAGGGCGTAATGTACACCTGGCCCATGACTGGACCTTCAGTTCGACGTACAGCGCCCTATAGTTGAACAGACGCCTCAAATTTACGAGGGCTTGATAGCCGTGTGGTACAACGTATGTAAAAAGCTAATGTGCGTTTTATGATCGAAAATGATCGGTGTTTTCTTACTCTGAACGACTGGTAAGCGCGAGGGTTCTGATACGTGCTTTAGCTGTTTCAAAGTTATAATCGCACCGTTATGGCCCTGTCCATTTGGGGCCGTCTGTTTGACTATAGGCCGCTGTACCGCCGATTTGGTTTCGGGTGTATCACTGGGAAAAAAAGGGTGTGGTGATACCTTTTTTTTATAGTGTATATCATGACGTGGCGCCAGGCTGCGTAGCAGAACCTGTATTGAGAGTTTGGCCATTATGAAGTGAATAGGCGAGCATCTCGTGGCCAACCACAGGCCGCGAAACAGCTCCCTGCGGCGGTCTGTGAGCTCTAAAAATGCGACACGAATAATTTAAGCCGTTTTAGCGTCGCTAGAGTGAAAAAGGTGTAACTCTGGTGACTGAAACTTGGCGCATAGAGGTTTTTGTCAGTTCATGTTCAACGGTAGAATAAACGAACGTGCGTTCCAAACCAGAGCAAACTGCGTGGTTGCGGTGCGGCGCCTGACTAAAGCCCGTTTCTTTGTGTGGCTCCCTTTCTGGTACCGCTCATCAGTGCGATCAATCAGTTCCGTGGTAGACCCTCCTTGTGCGCAACACACACAAGCCACAAGCCAACGTTCGCACTGGCCCTGGCTCACTGTTCATTCGCTTGCAGCTTCGGCAAGCAAAGAATCTCGCAACAGGTGGAACGTGGTATTTATACTTCCGACCAAACATGGGCTAAACGCAGAGGCTACAAGCGCGAACTGGTAGCGTCGAAAGATTCTTCCTCAGTATGAACACTCGAGCGGCGCAGCAGGGAACAAAAGCGGGGTGCTCGCGCTAACAGGATAGCTTACACCTACAACATGGGGATTCTGGAATGTTGCATGTTTCTTTCACTGCGCTCTGTGAAACCGGGTGTCAGCGCATGAGACCGTTCTGTGTCAGCGAAGATCCCGACGTCCTTCATGTAGTGCTCACTCACCAGTCATGTTTGTGGTGCAGAAAGAAGCGCGGAAGCGGGACTACTGTCTCGATTATTAGCTCGATTTAAATAGTTCCTTAGTAGCCGCAGTCAACGCGTCCACGCCTGGTCACCCAACGATTGTCTGCTGCTGATTTGCTGTGGCAGCCATTGTCAACGAGACGCCGATATTAGACGATTTTTATTTCACGATTTAAATGTCGTTTCCATACAATATTGTGACGTTGCGGTTTGCTGATTAATCGACGCGTTGTCGCATATCTAGTCGTACGCTCTAACTGCGGGCAGAATATTCGGCGCTGGCTGGAGGTCTTGTGCCTACCTAGTTGGCCAAACTCTCCTAACATACGGCTCTGGCAGTAGCTATGCTCGTTTCACTTAGGTTGTAACGCAGCCGATGCTACAAGCACGAGCGTGTGGCCCAGAACAGTGCCTGTACTGCACGAGCGCGCATGCTTGGCAGGTGCGCTGGAAGCATACCGGAGCTACTTGCGCTCTGTGAGCACCGGACTAGCGTCTGGACCCAGCGAAACGAAGCGAGTGCTCTCTCTGTTTCACGCTGCGGTTGTACCGCAGGAACGGGTGCAAGCGCGAGCTCTAGTGCACTGCTGCAGCTGCCAACGGCTAGAGCCGCGCGCTTCTAGCATTCACTGCGGTGCTACATCAGGTGCAAACGAAGTATAACAGTAGCAGTAGCATGCAGCAGGGCGCGTCGCTCTCGTGTTGCTCTGACCGAGAGCCCGTGCTGCAGGAACGGAAGCGCAAGGGCATTTTGCGCTCTGTCTGTTCTCGTGCCAGCATAGAAATAAGTCGCGTTCGCGGATCACACTGAACAGTGCGCGGTGACCGCCAGCCGGCGCCGCTAGTGACGATTTGAATCTGTCACGCGCCTCACTGCAGACCGACGCTTCCTGATAGATGCCTGACGCCGATTCACGCTTGATTTGACAGACGCAGGTCACGTGATCCATGGCTGAACGAGCGTGATTTGATACGCGACACTGCAGGACATTTAGCTCTGTCTGTTCTACGTGGCATCATGCCAAGATAGGCGGCGTTCTCGGAACCCACGCTGAACTTAGCCATCTGTGCGGGAAAGCAAAACGGACTAGTCGTTAGTTGTTTGTACCGGAGTTTGAATCTGCCACGCGCACGGCGACATTGGTACCCAGCCGTAGATGTTAGCCAGTGCGTACGACCGCTAACCTGGGGTCTGTAACGAGCACTGCAGTCAGTGATCCAGACCACACGCCGGTAACGATGTCATCATGATCGAAATACGTGGGTGGGCATTGAACCCGGGCATCCGCAGCGCAGCTTTCGCTCCGCGTGCCTGAGCTGGTGTGCGCCAGCCCACTCTACGCCAATTCCAGTGTTGAAAAGTCCCTCTCCATGCGTGCAGGAGCCAACTAAAATGGAGGAAGACGACGCCGAGTACACGATAGCTTTTGTTTGACGCCGGTGTTAAAAGAACTTTCGACAGGATCGTCGAAGCACTGGCGAGTGGCTGTACCAGCGTCGGTTTTCGAAGCGATCTAGCTCTACGTGGGCCTGTACAAAAGCTGCCATTACGATCAAAACAACCCGTGATGTAATGAACATAAGTAAAGTGTAGAACAGAGTGTACGTACGCCACTGGTCACATGTTCTTTATACAGGCACACGCTTGTTCCGCTCTCGTTTACGAACTTCCTATTAAATTAATTCGTACATTCGTCAAGTCAAACCGCAATCGGCGCTCGATGTTTTGTTCAGTTGCGAAGCGATGTGCACCGACGTGAGCATTGACCAACGTGCATGAGCTAATTCGTAGCGATCATGCTTAGCGAGGTTGTCTGACAGCTCACGTAATCTTCAACGAAGAAGATACAAGAGTCCGTTTTTTTATCGTACCCCTTCTTCGGTTTGGCATTAAAGTTATTAACCAGCTTGTCTACGATTTACTCTTACATCTTAAGATAACAAAGTTATTGTGCTTATGAAATGGTGCACATATTTTGAGGTGTGGCAACTGGAACCACATGCAAGCGCGTTTTGAATGAATGAACTTTCAGGAACGTGTCGGCTGTGCAGCAGCAACAAGTTAGTGTTCCAGTAATACGAGAAATCCTGTCTTCGTTATTTCTTCCGGCTCTGGTTTCCTCGTATTACGTAATTTGCACAAGTCATGCTGTGGTGCTTATTTACGCTTGATACAATGATTACGAGAGTAACCGCCTGGCAATCAATCAGCCCGTGTTCGTAAACCGGGCAATACTAGTCAGTTTTCGTAAACTGGGCAATATTTAAATACGATTATAAAAAGGGGCAGGCTTGCCAACAAACTTGGAGTTACGAGCCAGATGTGGCACAAACAATTTTACCACTCTTTGACGCAACTCGCTGGGAAAACAGACAATGGGATGTCGCGAAAAATAACTAGTTTGTTTACAAGTTCCACACATTGCACTTTGTCATAGAGCGTGGAAACAAAACATACACCGAGATTAACAAAAATCGCTTAAAAAAGTAGAATATTTGAGGTTAGACCGGTTGCAAGCGATAGGTCCACACCCGGTGTAGAGTCAGGCAGAGAGGCGATGACACGTAGAGGTAACAACGAAAAATTTAATAAAGCGGAATCAGCAGCAACTTCATCATTGGAAGACGCGCCCGACTCCGAAGGCAAATGAAATAGAGTAAACGAGAGGTTACGCAACCCAAACATGTTCACGATCATGCTTCTCTAGCTCCGTCGTCGGCGAATCAACTCGACGCGCTTCTGAAAACCACCAAAACCAAAACCACTGCGAGCGAAAGATGGCTTACATGGAAAATAGGGCGAATAGAGAAAAGAATACACCAACAGGTTAAACGCGCTATGCTGTAGTGCACGTAAGTTTCGTGAAACCGGCCTATCGTGACGGTGTTTGCACAGACATCGCTCTGGCTAGCTTAAACGGTAATTTTTTTCTAGAACATACCTTATTTTCAGTCTGTGCTGAAGAAGCTGCCAAAAAACCTGGTCGCGTTGCTTGACGCATTCCTCGACGAGGAGCTTCGTAGAACGTGGGCAGAAATAGCCCACATGCCCACGTTCTTTGTTTAAGACTGAAAACTCACACAGCCATCACGCCGGTGTGGCGAGCACGGCTTCAGGTTTCGATTCGAAATGTCTTTATTGAGCCAAAAGAATACGGCGTAGGTTCAAAGAGCCTAAAACGGCTGCCCCATAGGCTGACCTCTTCTACGACGCCCGGACGATGGATTTGCTGGTCCTGGTCAGAGCTTAAAATCTTTCTCTGACGATGCAGATGCATAGGAAGGGTAATGATGGGAAGAATAAGATAAACGCCTTTGCTTTGTAAAGTTCCTAGATAAGAGCTTCCTCATAGCCTCCTATATATACTGACAAAGCCTGGCAGATCGCCACGAGAAGCGGCCAGCAGAAATGGAAAAGGTGGAGCGGCAGACAACGGATGAGAGGAGAGTCACGTGACTGGCGCCCCGCTGCGGCGAGACGCCGAAACACACTTCTCCCGAGCGAACAAGTGTGTTTCGGGTCCTCGCCGCTGCAAAAGCTGTGCGCTGACGTCCAGGTTCCCCGAGAAATGTCTCTTTGATGCTCTGTGCTATCAGATCCTCGCGCTCCAAATCTGCGACCGGGCACTCTATAGCTCCGTCGTCGAACTGCCAGGCTTTGTGAGTATAGAGGAGGCTATGGCTTCCTACAAGTAGCGACATTCTTTGAAGCGCCGACTGCGTGGCGGTGCAGGTTTTAGGAGACGAATGGCGGTGCACAGAAGAAGACTGAACTGAATGACGACTTTTTGTTCCAGCGGAATGTGCTTTTTCATTTGTACTGGTTGTCGTTACTTGTAAAAAGAAGTATCGAAAGGCTTTAGCTTGGCGGGGTCTACGGCGCCACTTGCGGAGCGCGGAGGAGTTAGCATGACGCGCTCCTCCTGCTGGGGTCCGAGTCGAGTGGGACGGCCGGTGGAGCATCTCGGAGGCCATGCTCTAGGAAGCAGGTCAGGATTACAGTAGGCCGTGGTCATAACGACGGGTCCGGTACTCCTATCATAATTTTCCCAGTCATCTCATGAAGCCGCAAAACTTTAGGCCCACGTACGCGCTGTTTACGCGCAGTTCCCACACGAGGTGTGGGCGTTGCGCGTGCGCAGGAACCAGATTCGCGTCGACCGTCTGAGCGTGCACCCTGCCAAGCAGCTGCGTGACGTCAGGTCCGCGTGTCGGTGCCTGCAAGTCCCAGACTGCTGCAAAACCCAGATACTTAAAAAAAAACTTGAAACAAAACAAGAAAAACAGCTCTCATCGATGTGAACCAAGTCACCGTACCCGAAGCACAATTTGCTCAATGGACCTCGCTCGCCCCCCAAATGATTAGCGGGCGGCGGCCTCGGCAGACACCCGGGCCATTGCAGGCAACCCTGAGGGGCCTCCTCCTCGTCGCCTCCCACCTTCCGAAAGGGGGCCTCTGGAAGTAGGGCACATTCCGGAAAAGAAACTGGGGCACGAGCCCTCACTGGCCATCCCCCAATGGCGGGGAGGGACCGCAAGGGGGCTTCGTAATACTCCGGCCACGGCACCTTTTTCTTTTTTTAAAGGAAAAAAAGGGGGGGGGGGCACGCAGGGGGCGACGAGAATGGCTGGGGCAATTGCGGAAATCTTGTACTTTGGTAATTTGCTCCCCGCCTTGGGGACCCTTTGATTGTGCCGCAATCTCCGACAAACCCTCCCTACTACCGAATGAGAAAGTGCGTGCGGCTGTATAGTCATAGATAAAATTAGAATTAATGGCTGCCGTCAATCTGGCTCGCCGGCGCCGTTCTTTTCCGATCGGGATAACTGCATATGAGTGCTGAGGGTTGTCGTGTACGTATCATTCACGTTGAAACGTATAAGCTGAGGATCAAGGCCGTCGAGTAACGTCAGGGTGCTATAGACCATTCCAAGACCGGGCTTTCCTAGGCGATGACCATGCACGTGATGGGCTCTAATGTTCCCACGCTGAGTTTTGTAAACATTACAACGGTGTACACTCCGTTCACAGCAGCGACGTGCTAGTTTTCCAGGCTCCCTATGAGAGCTTTGTTCTAGTATTTACCTGTTCTGTGAGCGGGGGAATCGTACATATGCTCCAAACGAACCAATGGATAAACAGAAACGCGCGTGTCCGTACGATTGACTGCAATACTCAAGGTCCATAGTTTATTTATTTATTTATTCAGTTACCTGTATCGCCTTACCAGGGTATTATCGGGGAGGGGGGGGGGAGACAATAAAGAAAGAACATATAAAATGTAAAGTGATACAACCAAAATATGCATGTGATTCGGAGAAAAGTTCCAGTGAAAGTAAAATGGACAGGAGGCTAGTTGGTACAGCTTGAACTTGTAAAGTGCCTAAAAAATGAGGACACAAAGAAGACCAAGCGCTGACATCCGGTGGCATCAGGTATAGAAATAATGACATAATAAAAAAATTGGCCACCAAATAAAAACAAATAATTAAATCGGCAAGCACAGATGCAATCGAATTCACAAATCGACATTCAGCCAAACCAAAAACTCTGCAGAACCGAAGACGAAAAAAAAAACACGAAGCAGGCGATGAGACTATTTCATCTGGTAGGCTATTCCATTCGTTTACAGTTCTCGGTAAAAAATGGGTAATTAAATATATTTATTCTTGTCCTGTGCACGTGGACTTTTAGATGATGATCGGTACGAGTGACACATAAGTTGCATCTTTTATCCATTTCTTATGAATGCCATTTCGGCCATTAAATATGTTGTAAAGCAAGGACAATCTCAGATACTTCTGCTGGTCAGCAAGCAATGGCTACCCTGATCTTACAAATAGCAGATGAGCTTTTAGAAAAATCATGGTTACTCTGACCCAAACCGCGCTGCTCGTTTTTGTATGCGCTCTAGTTCATCCATACTTGACCTGGTGTGAAGGTCCCACGCTGGTGCAATCATATTCTAAAATCGGACAACGTTTCTGTCAAGTTTTACGGGTTTTAGTTAAAGGGTCTAAGTGTATTATTGTAATTTAACAGCGCTCAGGAACGAACACAACGTCTGTCGTATCTTGTGTGTGCCATTTCTTCAAGCCTTGTGAAAGAACTAAAAAAAAACAGCCCACTTTTAGCATTGAAGGTACACCACGACAAACAAGTCTGGCGTCCACAAAGGATAAAATGGTAGTCAACGACAGCCTGAGCTTAGTGGCCTTGCATGCAAATATACTTGTGTAGCGCTTCGGTTATTATGGTTGTATAAAGTGCATACGTTCAAACCATATCTTCACGACCCTTCTAAAAGGGTGCTGAACCGAAATTTAGATTTCGCAGAAATAAGGCCGCAGAAGCGTTGAACGGAACGCTAAGAAACTCTAAAACGTCACTCATACATCGATATCTCAAACGGATGGACGTATTTCTGGAGAAGAAGGGCGCGATCAAGCGAGGACTATGACGTCGCGAAATAACTGAGAATGGGGAAGCATCTTCGCTTCTCTCCTCCTCGCTTTGGTTCAGCCAGCTCGAGGGGACAAAACGAAGAGGAGAGAGAATGAGAATCGTGACGTCACATGTCTCGTCAGCCTTGTCGGCCGTGTTCAGTCGCGCACTCCTTTTCCAAAAATACGGCCATCCGTTAGATATATCGCTGTATGAGTGATGCTTTTGGGTTTTGCAGAGTCCTGCCTATCGCTCCAGCCTTGTTCTGTGAGCTCAAAATTTCGGTTCAGTATCTCTTTAAACGAGCAGCTTCCATTTTTAAGAATTCGGATAAAATATCGCGAATTGTTTTTACCACCGACTCGAAGTTTCAAGGGTTTCGTTACATTAATTTCATTCCTGTGTAAGGCAACAATGCTGTAAGACTACCGAAAAAAAAAAAACTTAGATTCCATGCAGCCTCACGAATGCTCTTAGAGTCTCCGGAATAGCGGCATCACATCTCAGGCCGTAGCGGTTCACGGCTCTAGACGCAATACACTTGAGACACGGCTCTTCCAACGACTTGAGCATCAGAAGGGCCGCCAGATTCAGCTGTTCCATAGCCACATCCGCCGGCGTCCTCTGCCACACGTCTACGATGTCCAAATGTGCGCCAGCGCTCACAAGAATCCCTATGCATCGTCTAATTGTCGTTACGCAGTCTTCTTCCATATTCTCAGTCCTGCAGACCACGTGCAGTGGCGTAGCCAAGTTGGCGTCCTGGCAGTTCACGGCGTGTCCCGCTTGAATGAGCAGCAGCGCTGCCGAAGCGCAGGGAAAACTAACCACCTTGTTTGAAAATTCGCCATCTATGATAGTGCGTTCGTCGAGGCAGAGGTGAAGTAAGGTACGCTGTCCCGCCAGGGTTCTTTGATTCAGCGCCACGAGGCGCTGGATTGCAGTTAGTGCGGAAGGGTTGCCCATGGACCGATCGCCAAACAAGTGACCAGCGATGCACACGAGGTAGGAACACGTGTGCAAGTGGTTATCGAAATTGGAAGCTAACCCTAAATGAGATAACATCAACTCCGCTTCGCGCGCGCAGGCTGCGAAGACGGAAGGCATGGATTCCTCTCGAACGCTGACGCCGTAATGAAGCATCTGGCAGAGTAACTCCGTCACTTCGACTAGGTCGTCGTATAGGCTGACAGTCTGTCTTGTCTTCATGTCTAAGATTCTCAGCCAGAGAAGGAGCGCGCTCATGTATCTCCCATTCTTGCGCAGCGAGAGGGCTCGAAATCTCATTCGACGCGGAGTAAGCGGGCTGTTCCAGCCCAAAATACGTTCTCTAATGTAGAGAGATTCGATCTGCAACCTTTCGGGGTTGTTCCCGAGGGCCGCGAGATCGCTCGGCGCTGCACACTCCGGCGAAGGTCCGTAAGCGAGGATTATCGGTAAGACACTCTTGGGCAAAGGGTCCTCTTCACTGCAGCGCAAAGCCAACGCACTAGCCATGCAAGAAAAGCCCGGTCGGCATTATAAAAAGCGTCGTCGTTCGCGTATGCGGCGCCCAGTAGCTCCAGCGCTTCAACCTTAGCGAGTTTGGAAGCATCGGCACGACTGGAAAACAGCTCGACAACTTCCGGGTGAAGCCATTCGGCCGCCTGGACAAGCGGAGTCTCACCGAAGCAGTTCGGCACGATCTCGGCGTCGAAAGCCAGAAGCACCCTGAGCACAGAATGATGTCCCTCTTAGCCGCGAAGTGAAGACAGGTCTCGCCGTTGGCGCTCTTGGCACTGTGGTCGGCGCCATGCCGTAGAAGACAGGTAACCATGGCGCATTGTCCTCGGTGAGCGGCCAGCATCAGATACGTCTTGTCGTGAGCCACAAACTCCGGCTCGACCCAATCGCTGTGGTGCCGCTGCGTTCTATGGTTGACGTTGGCTCCTCCGGAGAGCAGGCTCTGGGCCGCATCCACGTGTCCCCCATCCACGGCGTGCCACAAGGCGGTCGTGCCGGACACCGCGTAGTGGTCGTCGAAAAGCGCCGAACCTTCGATGTCCACGCGTGCACCGTACCTCGTGAGCAGGGTCGTCACCAGTCTGCAGTGACCGTTTCGGGCAGCCGCCATCAGGGGCGTACATGCACCCAGCTGCCCCTTGTAGAGAAAGGACAAGTATTGGTTTGTGGTGAAGGCCCCCAGGTCTTGAAGCAGGTCGCGGAGGTAGGGCTCATTGCCCGTGCGAGCCGCCTTGAAGACGAGGCGGCCGTACGCCACATGGTCATAAGGCAGGCGACGGGGTCGGGCGTGGCTCCGCATTGGGCCTTGCCGCGCCAGGGGTGCATCTCCAGGGTCCGGTGACGCACTCTTGAGGCGAGGCGGCTCGAGGCTCAGCCCCGTCGGTGCCCCATCGTACCGTTGATGTGAGCCGTTTAAATGTGCGCCGCCTGCACGTGACTCGCTGCTTCGTTCTCGGCTTGACGGAGGCGATGATAATCATGCTGTCACAATAAATACCGCTCAGAATTATTCGTTGACGCTGATAGCTTACAAAACATGCGTTAGTTTTTATCTCGACGCAATGACAGTTGCATAAAAAAGATAGATGACACTAACCAGCATATACAAAAAGATAGATAACATTGGCCAGCGTTCACCCGCTCAGCTGGAAGCCTAAACAAGCGGAATATCGATCTGGTGCTAATTATATGGCGCCAAAGTTAATCATAACCACGCGCTAGGGATGGGAGCTCATAGGGCATGCGCTGCCCTCTATTCTCCGTAACTCGTTTTAACTCTTAGTAGATCGTTCCGATACCTCCGATACCCCCGATAACGATACTATATATGTAAGCGCAAAGCCGGAGGCAGAGTATCGGGTATCGTTATCGGAGTCATCGGAACGATCTACTAAAACTCTGTAATATAAGATTGCGTTCTTGACTCCGGAATTGACATAGGCGTTTGGTCGTAATTTTAGGAAGTAATGTAGGTTTTGCCGTCAAGTCATCCTTTCTTTTAACCTTCTAATCTTATAAATTTTCAAGATATCGTCTCCTTTCTTTCTGTGCTCCCTTTCCATGTCTCTTTATTTGTTTTAGACTGTGGAATGTGATTCCGAAAAACATCGCTCTGGCTTTATTGTGCTTTTGCTTGTTGAGAAACAGTGTACGTCGTGTCTTATTCGTTCGGAGTACCAACACGCTCGTCAGTCTACATTATTAGGGTTAAGATGTTCTCGTTATGCAGCCATTGAACTCGAGCCACTCTCCGAATGCTCGTCGAGTCACTGATTGCCTCGAGCCTCAGCCGAATGTTCACGCAGTGCAATGGTGTCTAACGTTGAACAAGGCAACTTACAACTTCGTCATAAATGCTTAAAATCGAAAGAATAAAACACGGATTACAAGCACTGGACAACCACGTTCTTTCATGTGAAAGAACGCGGTTGTCCTGTGCTTGTCCTCCGTGTTCTATTCTTTCGATTTTAAGTATTCATGTTCCACTCGCTCGCCTTTACCAGTTTCTTCGTCATAAAGTTTTCCAAAAAAGACACTCGAAGAGGAACTCTGCTTTTATCCTTAATATTACACCGCGACCAAGAAGCGTCTTGATCGGTGCATGGTGTCGCGTGCGAGCATGCTGGTATCCCACTATTGCCATTAAAGTAGTGTAATGCGAGAAGCATTTCAATCTCAATATTGTTGCACAGCCCCGCCAGACAGAGCGGCATTTAAGTACAGTAAGGAAATGGTTTAAAGATTGCATGTACTGCGGAAGCGGTAAATGAAAAAAAAATGGTAGAGCCCTTCCACTTCACGTGAAGATGGAGGACCAGCGAAGCTGTTATTTTACGACGTCTAGGACGATGCCTAGAGGGCGACGTCTCAGAGACTCAGACTCTCAAGGACAAAATCTGGAGAGCGACCTCGAGGACGATGCCTAGAGATGATAGAGCAAGGACAGTCAGAATACCTCACTATCTAATAATGCCAAGGAAGGATTGACCTCACGCTGAGTTGCCCCCTCTTTATTTTTATTTATTCATACTTGCCACGACCACGGTGGCCACGAACAATGGGGAGTTTTTCTGTCAACATCCGCGGACGCATTTTTTCCAGATCTTAGCGCATAACAGCTTCGCTGTAAAAGATCCGCTTTGTGACAATTATCGCAGCGAAGCGCGAGAGCATTTGCCAAGAATATAACGACACATCTGTGGACCTCAGGGAGCCGACTACCCCCGACTGCGATCGTTGGACCCCGACTCTGATATACCGACCCCCGTCTGAACTGCCACGGCGTACCGAACCAGCGCTTTAGCACCTTGGGCTCGGTGTTGCGTTTACAAAAGAATTCTGGCACACTATAGGCAGAAAGGCATCCCCGAACCGCAAGAAATGCAACACAATGACACAATCAGCCATGTCCTTCTTGAGTGTTGTTCATTCGAGTCTGAAAGGTGCCTTCTGAAAGACACGGGCGACATTTCGCGACAGACCATTTAGCTTGGGAAACATCACTGAATCACGGTCATCAAGAACCAATGCTGCTAAGCCTTCGAGGGCTCTCCTAGTTTTCCTCAGATGTACTGGACTGACTACATGGTTTTGAACAGCATCCCTCCCAGAGTGAACAAAGAATGAAATCCGAACACCTGCATGATAATACTGCACCCATCGTCACCGACATCCTTCCCTTTTAATTTTTGTCACCTCTTTCTTCGTCTCCTTTAAATCACCGTTCCCCTACCTCCGGTACGGAGTAGACAGCTAGGGCAACTGGTCCAGGCAAACCTCTCCGTCTTTCCAACATCTCTATCAACTACTCGCTCAGAAACATTACTTATCAAAAGTATTTTCATTGCTTGTAATGCGTTCACTTCCTGACACTGTTAGCGCGACCATGTGATCGGGTTTGATGTCTGCCGATACCCTTTCAAACAAAAATGCCAAAGAAGTACATATATTTTACTTCAAAAGTGAATTGACAGACATCAAACTTTACCGCTCCAGTCAGTGCACCAAGTGAACACTTCTCACCACACAAGTAGTTTCGACATAACCTTTCGATTCTGAAAGAGACCCAGAAAAAACCGCCGATCGCTTGTTCATATATTTCAAGTCTTCTACCTGCGTTCAAAACTCGCGCACCAAAGAGGCGTTATTCGAAGCAAATCCGGATGCCGTACTTATCAAGGAATAAAAGAGATGGCGCCACAGGTCTACAAGCTCGCGCTAGTGAAAGCGAAAGAAAAATGGACATATGACCTATATTGCCAAATGACTCGCTGTTCGGCCGATAGATGGCAGGTCGTTCAACCATGCCAACAGTCGCACAAACGGAAGATCTGTCTCTATTTTAACGCTTCAGTGTAACGTGTAGAGGTCTATACCGGTATGTACAGTGAGTGGCGTCCTCGACTACCGCTGCCGTTCAACGCCGTTACAACACCAGAACTACGCCCTAACAAATGAGTGTACTGGCATCTGATTGCACACAAAAGATATGCGATGGGCTTGAGATGGCGAGAAATATATCGTGCGACAATTTACCTAAGAGGTAAGGACTGGTAAAGGGCGCGCTTATAAAGGATGGAAGGTTGGAGATCATATTTTCAAATGAAATGATCGCATTGAGAGAGTAGGAAGTAGAATAATAGGTGAAAGAGTGCTCGGGAAAATACGTCGTATAGTTGTATGGCCCAATACACGTTTCGGAGTACCAATTTAGGCAGATCAAAAGATGCATTACTCGCATCACCCGTCGCGTAAATGAACAAGGTTCTGTTCTTTGCTACCAAAGAAAATAATGCTTTACGAGAAATAGACCGAAATGTAGCATGACATAAATTAAGAGTACACATATTTGGGTAGGGATATCGTTATCTCCGTCGCCTACACTTATGAGAACACTACTACACAATGTGAGCCGTACAACAGAGTCCACACGTTGAGGCACGCTCGGAGATCAATCATCGTCACAGCAAAAAACGCCTGGAAAAAAAAAAAGTCTATCTCAGCCAACGCCGCAGCATCAAAACCGCTGCGCCGTTAAGTTCAAGTAAGAGCATGTAACTCGAAGTATGTGCTAGATGTGATGCAGTTTATCGCTGGTAATTCTGCCCACTGAGATTATGGGATTTATATCTCCAGAACCCTTTTGCTGATGCTGTCTCTTCAAGCGGAACGTCCAGCTTGATGTGTTTTCTGAGTGCAAAAGACCGTGACGGAGCACTGTCGCTATACTGCTTTATTGTGATCGAAGTCAGTGAAATTAGTCTCTTGGATTCTTCCACAGTAAGACGGCGCTCTGCCATCAAGCAAGGCGGTTTCTGTCTCTAAGGGAGGGATGCAATTTCGACAGTGCAGCAAGATTAATGATTACGCAGATGCTCCTCGGAACACGAGAAGGGTCGGATTTGAACCTGTAAAATCCGAGCAGGCAGTGTGAGCTTTTTCCTACATACTTAGCTTCGGCATTGTTTATTGTAAATACTGTTTTGTTGTTTCAGTTGCTAATTCATTTACTGGTTTGTTTCATTATCCTCAGCGTTGGAAGCGTTACGGAGGGGAGTGGGTTATAAAAAATGTCCATAGCAATGAACAGACAGTAAAAGAGAACCCTAGAACAATTATTGTATCTCATTACAACAACAAAGGGTAATCACACGGCTTCTATTTAACTGTCATTATATCAACAATTTTAGGTTTTGATATGGGAAGGCGATTTCAAGTCAGCGAGGTGATAGAAATAAAATTATTATAAAGTGGATTCGTGTTGCAAGACGGAATATCAGCTTTGTGTCTATGGTCGATGCGTGCTGGCGTGTGTTCGGGCGTTAGTACTCGACTCATAATAATAATGTTTATGAATAAAGAAAGAAAAACAACCGGGACACTTCGCTTCGCTGGGAAGCGGTTAGATAACGATAGGCCGATTTTAATTACTGTCAACGCTGGCGGTGTGGTGATAATGAGGAATGTGTAAAAAGTGGGATGAACGATTATGAACAGTTTTCCATATTGAAATAAAAGATTTAAGACCAGGGACCAAGATAGGTGCCGCATATTCCAGCTCATTGAAATCCAGCTTGGTTATGATCCAGCTATAACCAGGATTCCGAGCGTGCCTGTAAATCCTTGATTGCAATAAATGCAAAAAAAAAAAACTTATTTTGTGTATATTGTCATTTTTTACGACGATTGGTTTGTCCCCGAATCCCGGAATGCGTTTGCGTGTCCTTCGTGGCCCGCTAGATCTAGCGTGACAATTTTTTCGCTAAATTTAGCGGGGGATAATGGTAAGTGTTTATTTTCCATCAAGCGTATGACAGACGAAAAAAGCTGCACAGACGCAGCTTGACGAGTTGCCCCCCCCCCCCCTCTCAAGTCCTTACCCGAAGTGTCACACGTCACAATTTTACCGCTAAATTCAGCGGGAGCTTTCTCTGCGACACCATGGAGCGGCGTCATGGTGTTACGTGACGTTGTAGCTTCACCTGACGTCACCCTGTTACGTGACTACGTCAGTAACATCACCATGTCGAGTGATGCCATCATGTCACGTGACGTCATGACATCACGTAACATCAACGCTCTCCGCTACAGTTAGCGGAACGGAGTGCCTCTTCATGCGAACATTGCAGTCTAAAACAATGTGCAGCAGAATTTGCGGCAAAGTGTGCGGCGGCTCGGCGACCGCCGCATTTCGTTTGTAAAACACTGCAAGGAACCGGAATCTTTTTTCTTTTTTAACGTCCCTGGTTGGGTTTTGCGATGTGACCTGTGCTACTTTGGAAAGAAATAAACGCAGCAGGTTCACGCCGCGAGACACGGAAACTTCGGAGTGCCACGAGCGATCCTGAAGTTGCCTTGCCTGCGTGCGACGCGACCATAGCGACCGAACCAGTTCTGCTAATCACTGAACCCGACAAAAATTGCCAATAATGACGAACCCTGCAAGAAGGTCCGAGGGGAAGAGACGCTCTGGTGGAACAATGACGGCCCCTAATTATACCACACGGGCTGTCCCGGAGTCTTATGCAAATGAAGTGTCCCCTCTTTCTTTTTTGTCCCTCTCTCTAATTACAAACATCACAATACAAAATTATCAAGTTAAACAAAAATGGAAGACAGAAATGGTGTCGCTGATTGCTGATCTTCTGGCAAAAGGAACAATGGTGTCGTGAGAAAGGGCGCACGCCATAAAATGTGATCAGCTCAGATTTTGATGTATGTATATCTGTTTATTTTTGTTTGGGAAAGGGGGGGGGAGAGCACCTGACATGGTGACTGGTCCGTGCTGAAACATCGTTCGAGCATCGTTATGAACGTGCAGTTGTTCCTACCGCCCGTCGTGTCAGTCTCAAAGGAAGACACGTGATATATATATTGAGGCGTTGGAAATATGGACAGTAGAAGATATCCAGCACCACCTCGAAGACAAGGCCTGCTCATGACGTCATTGTTAGTAGACCCCCGAGTCACCCCAAGCGGCAGACACGCTGAAGCGCCGAAAAGCGGCAGACAACCGCGCTTTGGTTAGCGGCGCGCCGACCCGAGCGGGACGACACTATACCGACCGTCGTGTCAGTCTGAGAGGAAGACACGTGATATATATCTTGAGGTGTTGGATATATCGGCACTCGAGGATATCCAGCACCACCTCGAATACAAGGCCTGCGAGTGACGTCATTGTTTTAGGAGACCTCGGAGTCGCACCAAGTGGCAGACACGCTGAAGCTCGGCAAGAGTCGCCGAAAAGCGGCAGACGCCTGCGCTTTGGTTAGCGTCGCGCCAAACGCGAGCGAGACGACACTGCGCGAATTCATTAGTGGTGAATACAGCCTAACGGACGTTGTATCCACGCATTGATTCTTGTGATTACCTCCCCGGCGTCTCCTTTCGCTAGGCTTGGAGCTTGGAGCACATGAAGCGAAAGCTTGCGCTGCAGAACCCAGGGATCCTAAGCTCTCCCTCCCCCCCCCCTTTCTGAACTGAATGAGCATCGTACCGGCGTGCGGTCGTGTACGTGTATCACTACTGCGGGATGCTGGTTAAAGATCCCAGGCTAGCGGTTCACTGGCTAAATTTCTCATCTACAGCTGAGACACCAGACGCCCATGGGAGATGACTGATTTCCGACTGTATAAACATATACAGAACACAATTACCATGCTTGCCTGCAGATACGACAAGGAGTTAGGAGCTGGGGCACATCGGACTAATAATTAATATAAATGTTCTCAGCGAGAACAAAAGCTTATAAATATAGCCAAATACGCGTCAGCTCTTGCCAAGACATCAGGGACATCAGCTCATTCGAAATCGGGAGAATCCTACTTCAGATTGAGTTGCCACCTTCACTTTGCAGGCACGCCGCCACCTTTTGATTGCATATCCCATCTCACAAGTTGTGCTCATTAGACGCGAAGGCGCGGATTTGAGAGCGTGGCTCCTCAGAATGCTTTGTTTGCATGGGAACTCGCGCAGAGAAGACGCTTTCAAAAGCGTCGCGCTCGCAGCCTTCGGCGGCACTGAAGACGCCTTTGCAGTTTATTTGCACTTAGGACGTCATAGTAGCATTTCAGTGCACTGACAAATTTCTATATGTGAAATGGTAAAATCATTAAAAAGCGCAGGCTCCCAACGGGCTCTCACTTTGCTGTGAGTGAGGCTAGCTGTAGGTTGGAGCAGTACGTTGCGCTTCACTTATACACTTCCGTTTCACCTTATGTTTTACCGCAGCGAAGGCTAGAAGCACGAGCTCATAGCGTTGGCAGCTGCCCTTGGTGCACGAGAGCTTGTGCCGCCGTGATGTGCCCTAGAGCAAGGAGCTCGCGCTTGTAGCCTTTCCTGCGGTACAACACAAGGTGAAACAGAGTATAGAACATCACCGCAATTTAAGGGAACGCATCGCGAATGCATCGCGGTAGAGAAAGAAGTCAACGGACTGACGCCTTCACAGTTACATGCTGCAATGTTGCAATCCCCCAGGTACGTTAACTCCTGTACGTTGAAAGCAGCTGCGCTCTTTCCTGCAGTACACTGCATTAGCGATAGATTGCATCCTTATGTCCACGCTGCTAACTGTACACATCACGAGACTGTTCGTGCGAACATGACATCGTCGCGTTTTTGCGTTATCTTCGACCAGCAAATCGAAGAACGCAACGTTTCACCACCCATTTTTGGTTGCGTGAGTTTTAGCGAATCAGGATTTCGTGTTTCAGAGTGAAAGAGGAATTAACCGACGATGGTTTCCATGCTAGATGCTTAACTGCTCAGAGGACCACTCAAATCTTGTCCTTGTCACTCTGAATAGTATTTATAAATGATCACTCTTTGTGACGCATACCTCGTTCCCATGCTGTCGGTGACACAAGTGTTGCTTGCAGAAAGGTACACAACAATTTAATGGCATTTAACCGGTAGAAAAGATCGCGGAGCACACGCTAGTGCTTCTCGTCCAGTGGCCTCGATACCAGGATGGCGGATCTAGTTCTTCTCGCGCCTTAATAGATGGCACTTCGCGTATCTCCTATTGACCACCTCCCAAACCACGTCACTGGAGTCGGCCTGGCCACTTGTGAGCTGCACAACTTTCTACGTTACGACAAGCTGTACACGCCAGACGCTTATGTTGCCGAAGTCGACCACCTCGGCAGCATCATTGATGGCCAGTGGCGCAAAGAGGCGGAAGAGCAAATGAACGCCTTGCTCAACTCGCCAAGGTTGAGATCGATGCACCTCAACCAATCAGCCCGCAAACGAATCACAATGGCCACTGCGACGAGATACTTATATAGGCATTTCGTAAATTAAGGTGCTGTACCATGGCAGCGGAAGAGCGCTGGCTTGAAAGCCTAACATAGGTCTGTCGTATTGGCCAAAGTGAGTCGACCGAATCCCGGCACAGGCCCCTACCATGTGGCATGCTGTAGTCCTGTTCGTACTGTGGCTGCTCTTTGATAGCAGATTTGTTCTTCTATTCACGAGGAAACTGATGTGTGGGGACATGACTATAAGCATTCAATAAACAAACAAACCAAATACTATACCACAGGTTGCCAGAGGTAATATAATAGTTTTTACAGATTATGTGGAAATATATAAATTATTGAATACAGAACGAACTTTTGGACGAAATAAAATGTGTACTTTGTGGTCGAAACTTACATGATTTTATAAAATAACAAATTTAATTTTAAACGCACTTACAAATATTTTAATTCACCACAAAAATGGTAAACAAATTATTAGCGCTGTGCGAGGAGCAGAACTTTTTTTACTACAGTTCTAGAGGCGAAAATGCGTACAGTTAAACTGGGAGAAAGTAATAAATTTTAGAAAGAGTTTATGAAACCCCGAAAATGCTATGTCCAGCACATAAAGGGCCCTTGCCATTTTCTGGTTTATGTTTTCCCCTTCCTGTTTTTTTCTTTTTATTTAAAGTGCGTTGGGTGCGCTAAACGTTGTTGATTTTACAACGAGGCGATCGGAATCGAAACCATCCGCTTCTTAATCGAGTCCCAGGATCATACGAGCGCAGTATTGCACGTAGAAATTCAGAACTCGAGGTTATATTTTGTCTCTTGTTGAAAAGACTAGAGCGCCGTTCACACTCTTGCGACCGAGAACAACCGAGAGAGGCCAGACTGGTTTTCGGACCGGATGCGCTATACACCGCATCCGGTCCTAAGAAGATCGCAAGAGGCTTAAAAACCGATTTGGTCTCTCTCCGGTCGTACTCGGTCGCACTTCGGTCGCAACAGTGTGAACGGGCCTTAAGCAAAAGACAACCCCTGTCTCGTTTGCAGAAGTCCAATCATTTTATTTCCGCACTCAAACTGACATCCCTCGATAGAAAAGGACACACTTGGGAGAAGCAGGTCCGCGAACGCCTCTGCGAAAGATACAGTCGAAAATACACACACACACTAAAGGCCCGTTCACACTCTTGCGACCGAGTGCGACCGAGTACGACCGAGAGAGACCAGACCGGTTTTAGTTGAAGATGACAACGCCGACGACGCTTTCTCCGCGTGACTGCGTTGCCATGACCACAGCCATTTTGACGATTAACCACCGGTTTAGTGCTCAGACGACTATCGGCACAAATCGTTAACTAAGATATAAGAAAATTGCCACGACCCGCGAAAGTATATATCTTTGACAGGCTTGCATTCCCTCGTGCTACTTCACAAGCACCTACGAGTGCAGGCCTGCAAAAGGAACCTTCGCTTGCGGCTACACGGGTTTGAGGCTTGTCGGTGTCGGCTGTGTTTTGTTGGTCGCTCTAGTGGGGCGAGGTTATAAAAAAAAAGTAAGAATGGTCGCCTCGCTTAAAAAACACAAATTTGAAAATGCCCGACACACATACGGCGCTGTCTATGGCCATTTTCATTTTAAATCAACACACTAGTACGGCAGTATACGTTTGAGTGTCGCGCCCCAGGACACCAATCAACGAGGATTGGTCGAGAAAAATTTCACCACCAGCGATTCCGAGACAACGATTTAATTGCGTACGCTTGGTGGGAACTATTCACGCCACAAAGTTATCGCTCACAAACGATTTCCGGTTTGAATCCCCGAACAAAGAAAGTCTCTCCCGCCTTAGATTGTTCCTCTAACTCTGATCACGCGAACAGCGGCCATTTCTGTCGGGTTATTATCCTCCCATTAGATCTCGAAACGCTCCAAAGTGTGCGATACGATTAGCGTTGAATCGTCACGCGTCAGTAACGTATAGAGGCAATCGCGAGTAATACTGCAGATCAATCAGACTCGTCTAATCAAAGCGGAGGGTCGCGTGGCGTCTGCAGGTCACCCAGTTGGAAGCAAGGACACAAGACAAACACGCTGGCGGCAATTCAATGGAGAGCCGAGATTTTTAAAGAGATGGAGCGACTCGATCCCTCGAGGGAGAGTCTGCAATGCCATAGCGGACGCTGCCTGCGCGGATAGGTAGGAAGAGCACATGCGTCGCGTTATCGCGTGGTGAGGGGAAAAAACGGACAAAGAGGCAGAGACGCTGGGAGACGATCAGCGCTTCCGTCACCACCTGGCAACTCCTGTTGTCGCAAACGCGGCTTACGAACCACGTGACCCAGATCCTGCAGTTGGATGCACTCTGAAATCTAGGCACACTGCCTTCTAATCTCCTCTTGCGACAGTTGGTCGAATTCGAGACACGCGACTCATTCGCACGGCGATGATTGATCGGTGCGGAATGAGCTTAACACCACGTCAGTTTTTGATCGAGTGCCTCGGAGTTGAGCGGCGTCATTGTATGCGTTAAAACCAGACTTGTGCCCGTGACTCGAACAATGTAATGGATCACGATTGCAGATTACCGAAGCCTCAAATGTACCGGATTGCCGTTACATATTACGTTCGCTGAAAAGAAACGGGTTACATTAGTTGTTACGTTACAAATCACTTTCACGTTACTTTTCCCGTATGCTTACCGAGAAAGCCATAGAAACAATCTTGATGTCTTCAAAAATGTTCCGCCAGCACTATGCTTTCATAGCCTCCTCTGCTCGCAAAGCCTGGCAGTTCGACAGCAAACCATGGAGATGCCTATACTTCGTTTGAGCGCGGGTCAGGCAGCCGATGCTGCGAGCGCCTGACGTGGCCCTGGACAGTCTTCCGTCTCTGCGGGCGCGTACTTAACGAAGTACGCTGCAGCGGAGCTACGCGTAGCATCAGCTGCGTTTGGATAGCTGAAACAGTATAGTCATAATTGAAACGCAATGCTGGTTATGTCTGTTCACCTTATATTTTCACCAGCGGGTGACGGAACTCGCAGCATTGGCGTGTCCTTGATACACGAGAGCTTATTATGAGATGCGACCTGAGCAAGAAGCTCGCGCTTGTAGACGTTTCCTGCGGTACATCGCAAAGTGAAACAGAGTATAGCTTCTAGTACGCATTGTCGACGGGTCAAGGCTGGTAATCAGCGCCACAGCTTTTGCAGCGGCGAGGACCCGAAACATGGTTTTAAAACCCGACGAGAGAAGAAGCGGTAGCACAAGGAACGCCAGGAGCACAAGCGGACATTCCATCGCTCGGGAGAAATGTGTTTCGGCTTCAAAAAGACGAAAGAGTTAGACAGAGAGGACGGACAGGAGAAACATCTTTCGATCTTCAACACATTGAGGTCTCGCCGCAGCGGGGCGCCTGTTACAGGACTCTCCACTCATCCGTAACCTGCCGCTCTACTTTTTCACTTTCGGCGGACGCGTCTCGTGGAGGTCTGCCAGGCTCTGTCAGTGTAGAGGAGGCTATGATACTTTCCATTTCTCATACGCCCGCATTATGGTAGTCCTGGTAGAAATAAAATATTGTATTTAAGAGAAAGACTGTAGGTTCACCGCGTCCACCCGTAAGCTGACAAGACAGCGAAAGCGGCAACCACACCCGCCATCCCGCTAGCTTACGGCGACCGGAAATGAATCCTGGAATTCTGCAGACAAAGCTAGCGGTGCGCATGCTCACTAGCAGTTTCTACGTCCGCTAGATCAAGAAGGCAACACCTACTTGCATTGTCTTCTTTATCTCTGTTTTTAGCGTATTTGTATGTGCCTTGCCCTTTTTTCCAGTGGTTCTTCTGACCGGTCAAACAAAAATTCGGTTTGTGTATTCGGTTATTCTCGTTCTTCACGATGTTTTTTCTTTCTTCAACGTTGCTATTTTTGTGCTGCTGAATTGCCTGCTCATATTGCACGAACTTCTGTATTATGTTCATATTTATTTTTAAGGTAACGAGAAATGAAGTAGTCTGTTACAAATATTTCGAAACGACATTACATTACAAATTACTGCCGAAACAAAAAAAAGTAGTGGAAATTACAAAATTACTTGAAAAAGTAACGTATTACTTGCTCAAGTCTGGGGAACGTGGATGCCAAGGCGAATTATACCCTTTACTGTTTACAAACACTGAAACACAATCCCTTTCTTGACTCCCAAGGGACTTCCGATCGTCCAGTTTCGGCAGGAGCCTGTTGATGTCGAAATGGCTGGGACCATGAAGTTCTAGGGAGATCACGAAGTAGGGGATTTAGCGAGGTCCCTAAGTTGTGCTACGCAACATATAATAGAAGGGGACCGGTCGTCTTACACGTGTAATAAAAATCCCGTGGAGAGCGGATCATAAAATGTTTTGCTATTGTGGGAATCGTTTGTTCTCTTATTTGACCGAAGTATACGCGGGAACGTAAATTGCCGACCGTGCCTCCCTCCGGCGCTTTAAAAGAAAAGGGGTCTATAGATAATTTGCGTGGTGCTCGATTTTATCGGGTGGTACGGCCTACAACAAAGAGCTTAGAGAGAAAAAAAAGAAAAAGGTGAGAGCTGTAATTTTACCTGAGGAGGTCTGGAGCCACTGCCAGGATGAGAGCGGCAGGGCGTCTTTTTCAAATGTCCGGACTTCGGCCAGCGCGCGCTCTTGGCCTTCCGTCGTGCTTTGGTTGCGCGTACACGCTCGGGGTTCACGAAGCAGCGAAGCGTTATGGAAGATGTGAAGCACGCACTGGAGGTGGCAGTGGCGTATACCTAAAGGTCATGGCGCCCATTGCAGGTGGTTTCGTCGCTCTGGTGATAATGTTGTGCAAAATCCCGCGTGTCCGCGAAACCAGACTGGCTGTGTCTCAGCACATCTGTCCTACTGCATTGTACTGAACACACACGATATATGTCTGGAAGATATACCGTTCATTCGAAAGACAGAGGCCAATGTAAGGGTGGTAGTGTTATGATCTAAAAAAGGAATTTGCTCGGAGATGATTGATGTCGATAGTAGTCTGGAGATCTTTTGGGTTCGTGTGCAGCGCGAATTTTCCTGGTTGATCATCGTCGTATCTTATTGTCCACCAAGCGCTTCAAGTGACTTTGTTTATTTGTTCAATGAATATGTAGGTTTTGTTGCAGGGCGTCATCCTAACTGCCTTAATATCATTGATTGATCTGGCTGCACAACCGGCCCTAATTGTCGTAACTTCACCGTATGCCGAAGATTTAAATATTGTGATAGAATCATATGGGTTCTCCCAGAATCTGTCCGAGCCAACCAGTGCCAATGATATACTTGACTTTTTTTCTTTTTTTGGGAGCCAATTTTGTAGTATAGTTGGATGTCATACACTTGAACTTGTTAGTGATCACAAGGCTGCTCATGTTTAAACTTTCACTGTCGCTAGAAGAAGCGTTGTTTCCATAAACAGATTTTTTAACTATCATAAAAGAAGATTCGCAAAACATTTTCTCATCTTTTTATTTGTCTCCTGAGAACGTCCTTGTTAATTTCGACAGCGATTCTTTCGAATCTAACGGGATTATCTTAAAGAGACTATATTCAAGGGCTTGTAAATAAATATGCTAGAAATTAAAAAAAAAATATTACAAAATTTTTTGGCATGCAAAGTACTGTAAAACCCTTAATGTTCGCGAGCCCTTAATTTTCGCGAATTTCGCGAATTGAAAAATTCGCGAAATTTGAGGGCACGCGAAAATTTCGATCCTTAAGAGTTTCAATTGAGGCGTCTGGAATTCGCGAAATTAAGTGGCCGCGATTATGTCCTCTGTGACCGATTCGCGAAAAATAGGGGCCGCGAAAATAAAGGGTTTTACAGTATCTAAAAAAATCGCTAAGCAACAAAAAAAAAAAAAAACGCCTCTTCAAAAAGGAAATCATTCGTCCCAGTCCTGAGATAACTACCTTGAATGCGCCAAAATATATAAAAAGGAAGTGAAATAAAGTAAGGAGAGATTCTTTAAAGCGTAATCTCTGGCGGAATGTTGCACCAAAGAATTGGTCAAACACACCGAAGCTAAAAGACGGCAAATAGAAAGAGCTAGTGTGCTGAAAGTGCATTTATTTCAAGCGATTACCTTAGCTCTGTCTTTACGAGCGAAAAATGTCCACTCCCTTCACTCCCTCGCACTATCAGGACGACAATGAGAGGCGTAGTTTTCACCTAATCAGGAGTATTTAACTCTGCTCCAGGCATTGCTATTTCTCCAAGGTTTTTACAGATGACAAGTGATATCGTTTTCGGGCTTTTAGTTCGATCGTTTCAGGTTTCTCTCAAAACTTCAGACATCCCTCATGATATATAAAAAAATGAATAAAGGAAACATTACACCTGTTCTTAAATCTGGCAGCTCGAACCTCCCATCAAAATACAGGCCCATATCACTCACTTGCATTCCCTATAAAATCGCAAGCACGTCATTTACGCTCACGTCATAAACTACCTCTTTCAAATTGACCTCCTGCAATATAATCAACATGAGTTTCGAAAACTCCTCTGATGCGAATCACAACTCTTATGAGTTTTATTTTACCTTCATGAATATTTTAACAGATCACTCGCTACTCACGTCAATTTCATAGACTTCGCAAAACCATTTGACACTGTACCTCACCAGCGCATTGACACATTGAGGGCAGTATCATCAATTGATTAGCCTCCTTTCTCACAAACCACGAGGGATTTGTCTGTATTAACGGTGTTGTCTCTTCGTCACTTCCAGTTTAATCAGGAGTCCCCCAAAGTATCGTTCTAGGTCCCCTTCTTTCCTCTATATACATAAACGATTTACCATTATCTATTACTTCATTTATGCGCCTCTTTGCTGATAATGGTGTCATTTATTACCATATTAATAATACCGATGGCATGTCCCTGTTACAGGCTGAACTTAAAGAAAGCTAAAGAAGTTTTCGAAAAAAAAAACACCTAGTTAGAGGTGAATTTTAGAGTATTTTTAATCCGGTGAGTCTAAATATCACGTTTGTTTTCCCCGAAAATGCAACTAAACGCGAGAAACCACGAAAAACCTTTGACCGGACGTTACGTCATAAAATGATATTACGGCCGCCAAGCGCGTTTCGCTCGTATGAGCAGCGCGTGCAATCGCAAGCTTGCCGGGAATATTACCCGCACTAACGCCAGTCAGGACTTTTTTTTAATATAGTTAGAGTGCGCGTGCATAGCTTGGATGGGCGCTGAACTGACGATGTGCGAGGCGAAGACTGCGAAAACTCCTTCTATGACGTCACGTCCCGGAAGGGAGGGGCTTCAGCGGTACCTTGAAAATTATTTTCTGCAACCTTCATGCAAAAAATATAACAAAAAAATCTTGATATTTGCAATTTCGGAGGCCAAATGAAGACTATTGAAGTGTTTTTACTGTATTACAGAGGCGCTTCAGTTTCATTTTAACAACATTTCCGATCGGGGCAAAACCTGGCAAATAAATATCAACGCCTCTACCAAGAAACTAATCATATTTCATCGTAAGCCCGGTCATTACAATACAAACTATACACTAAACGCAACCAAGATAAAACAGGTACCATCTTACAAATACCTTGGAATAACACTCGCTGAAGACCTAACTTGGAACTTGCCTATTGAAAACATACTTAAACAATCAGCACGCACTTTAGGCTTTTTAAAAGGAAATCTGCATCAGGCTTCCACTCCCACCAAACTCTCAGCTGATAAATATATTGTTCAATCACAGTTCGAATATAAAAGTATAATTTGGAACCCCCATTAAAAACTACGTGATAGTCTTGAATCTTACAAAACAAAGTCGCACGTTTCACCCATCAGAACTACTCAACCCATACAAGCGTATCAGAACTCAAATCAGAATTAAATATTTCGACATTGTTAACACGTAAACTATTGCTTCGACTGTGCTTTTTTATAACCAGTATTATAACCTTCCTCATATAAGCTCTATGTATTGTCATTATCATTCTTGCATACCACAACGGTATGACCACATTCCTAAAATTAAACCATTGCAAAGGCGGACTAATCGACCTACATTTTCCCCACTTTCTTTGTTCATCACTGAATGAAACGCTCTCACTGAAAATATTGTAACTGCTACCAATTGGTTTTTCAATTCGTTCTAAATGCAGAGAGTTTTTAAACACGTAGTGCTTTTGTTTTTGTCTGTTTTATGCACTCTTGTGTAATGCTTACCCAAGTTTTCATTCGCGCCTAAACACGTTGTTTGTCCTAACTCTTTTATGTAACAAGTTGTCCATTTTTACCCCCTATTACCCTCCTCATGTAATACATACTATGGATGCCTTTGAGGAAAAATAAAATTGAACTTGAGCTTGAAAGGACGATACCGAACAAGATAAGCTTCTGTTAAACCACCTCCTAATTCTCGCCTGGCGCCCATACTATGGGGCAAAAGTAAAAACTAGACATTTAAGAACTCATTGGATCTAAATAACTTTGAACCCCACATGAGATCATAAAATATGTGGGCATGTTCCCAGTTTGACGATTCGCGAAGAAGATGAAGTTATAGACATAGTATCAGCAACAGGCACGTATACAGGGGGAGGCCCATGGTGCCCGCCCCCCCCCGAAATCTTCCATTTTGCTGAGAGCTTCTCTCCCCCTCCTCCTCATACAGCATTTTGTCATGGGCGGGCTCCCCCGAAACAAAATCCTGGCTACGTGCCTGATCAGCCACAAGAGCTGCATGCTTAGGTTTTTGAAATTTTATTTGACACCTTCGATTATTCGGAGAACAAATATAGAACAGATATTAATACATCATGGGATTACATAAAATTTAAAAGAGGACTTTTCTTCTTGTTTTCGCTGAAGCAAATTGGTTTACAACGTCATCACAGGTCGTTTGCTCACTCCTGTCTTGGCCCATGGAAGCTTGCAAATACAGAAGTATTAATTTCAACCTGCTGACCGATCTCCTCACAGCCAGCGACAGAAACTGCTGTGGTTAGCAGTACCTTAATGGCCATGTGAAGATTGGAGACGACATCTTCATAATGGACAATAAGGTGAAGGAGTTTCTACACCAAATCTGCGAAAAAAGTCCATGGAAATAATTTGATTCATAAAGGCTCATTCACACTGCCCCATTTTCTTGCGTTAAGTTACGTTACGAAATATTACGCTGAATCACCGGGACCTCCGTGTTTATATTAACGAGGCTACCAGTTCAGGAGAAAGCATGACACGCGACATTCGAGACGCGAAAGTCTCGGTACTTATGCGTAACGTAACTTAACGTAAGAGAATGCGGCAGTCGAATGAGCCTTTAGTGTCTGCGCCCAAATTCGGGACGATATCGGTCTTTTCCTGGATTTGTATTATTATACACAATGTTTTTTTGTTTTTTTTTCCGGTAAAATCTGGATTTATCTGAGTATTATTTTTTTTTGTATGTTTTATCGGGTGAAGTCGGGTAGCACCCTTCACCTGGAGTTTCAGCTATCCCGAAAGATTATGACTCATTAGGTCTCAAGTCTAGATGGCGTTTTCAATCGTCCAACTTTTCGATGGAGTCTGTATGCTTTTATGAAAGGAGCATCCAGCGACTTTCTCCGCAGTGGCCTCTCCAAGGTGTGTTCCAGGGCTATCCGATAGATGGCGACTGTGTTGAGCGGTTACGTAACGCACTCGATCAGAGTCGAACGCAAATCCGTAAGCCAGCCTGAAGCCGCAGTCGCACAGCTTATACATCACGCGAAAAACACTGTGTCTGCCGCAGACACATTGACAGAATTATCGGCGGACATGTCTCATCAGCATGTTCGCTTTACATGCGAGGGGCGTACCATACGGATTTACCCAATTCGGGACGAATCTGCGCATGCGCAGTGCCGACAGCAGCGCCACCGCAGAGGCGTGACGTCACCAAGTGTGAGGACTGCGCGTACGCACAAGTGGAATTCGCGCGAAGCGAAGCGTCCGCGCAAGCGCCGCGGCGACAGCAGCGCCAAAGACTCCCGCGTGTGTGGCTGGAGCTCTATGGCTGCACCGTGCCAACGGATCCGTCTAGCGGCGGAGGCGCCGAAGAAAGCGTGCGTGAGCTCCCGTCTGCGCGCCACGGCGGGAAGCCTGGCTCGGAAATAAGACGGAGCGAATCGTAATAACGCGTCCCCGATTCCGGTCCACTTCCGATGGGGCCTTCCCCCCTCCCTCCCTGGACGCAGCCGCGCAGCCCGGCTACAAAGGCCCGCTGCTCCCGCTGTCCAGCCGAGGCAGAAATACAAAAAAGAGACAAAACATAAAGGAACGCACTTCCGCGTGCTTTGTGGGGCTGTTGCTGCCTCCGCTGCCACGGCTGTGGCGATGGGTTCGCCGGACGTCCCGTCGTCGCCACTGCGTCAGGAGAGCGGGCTCCAAGTCGCTCGTGATGCGTCACGCGGAGGCCTTGACAGGATCGGGGCACGGGGCCTAGAACGTGTCTTCGTAAATCGTACACAGTGTCGCAGTATTTTTTTTTTTTTTCGCGTGAACGTCAATTTAGGCGGACGGAAACGACGTCTTTTAGACCCGTTGGATTGCTCCAGGCACGCGTGAAGTTCGGTGGCCTTCGCATAAGGGGGCAAATTTCCCCAAAATATTGGATGCTAAGAAGTCTGTAGAAACTACTGGATGCGGTTCAAGGAGGAAGGTCACTGCCGCCGGCGATATGTGACGCACACGCTAGAAAACGTTGGCAGGCATGTCTGTGCAAACCAGCGTTGCCAGATGAAAAAAAGGACACAAAAAAACGAAGTCAGCAGATGGACCTTTCCAAAGTCAGTAGATCAAGCCCCCCCCCCAATAAGAAGAAAAAAATCTGTAGGTTAGCAGGAAAATTTTATTTTAGTTCTTCAAGACCACTCTTTTAAGAAATCCGTAAAATAATATATAGTGCGGTAAACAAAAATGATTAAAAGAACAAGACCGAATTCATAGTGACCCTGAGACGTACGAACAATAAAAAAAAATGGACGGAACAACGAAGTTTTAAGAAAGCTTCTTGACCAGCTCGCCTGCGTTTTTTACCTTTCTTCAAACTGCAAACAAAAAAAATGATTTTTTTAAATATTGTTTTAGAAGTTTGTATGAAACTGAATTGCGATTGTTACTTTTTTATAGAAATATTGCTGAGTTCAGATTTCTCAGAATATTTAGCCAAATTCAGAGGCGTCCTTTTGTGATCAGATGCAATACCAGATAAGTTCGACGTCCCCGTGATACTGTCAGAGAAGTGAAACCCAAACAGAATTTTTATTATTTTGTGCTTTCATCGTATTGTGCTTCCTAACGTTGAAACATAATACTTGAACTGTGCAGATAGTTTAATTTAATAAGGTACGGAATCCGGCTAGTTAATTAAACGGTGGGCCTGTCAGTTGGGCGGAAATACAAGCTTTGAATGGAAATAAAAAAGAAAAAATTCGATACCCAATCCAGAGGATGATAGATTAATCGAGATTAATAGATCAATAGGTTCATTCTTGTATTCGTTCATTTGTTCATGCTTATTACTATGCACTTAAATTTATAATTTAGTTTAAAAAAGAAAGTCAATAGAGTTTCGTTTTTGGCAGTGGATCAATCTATAGTTCTCCAGCAGAGTCAGTAGATCTACTGGTTTTGCTGTGCAAATTATTGTACAGTTATATTGTACAAATTGTGCAATTATACAAATTAGTAAACCTGGCCACTATGGTGTGGACAGCTGTTTATGGAACACGTGGAACGAGCAAATTTAGCACCACTACAAAGATGAACTGTTTAGTATTTATAAAAGAGTGCAGCTTTCGTCGACAGAATTAGATTTCAAGAGCATTTTCAGTACCAAGCCTGTGCGAGAAGACAAAGATGAGATGAACATTTTTTTCGAGTGAATAAGCTTAGAAAACTAACTCTTTGAGAATCGAATGGAAACATGAGGCGTGATTACAACGCTTTAGCGGGTTGTTTAAGTTCGGCAAATAACTTCGCAATATGAATCGCTCCTCGAGATGATCGCGAAATGCGGTGTAACCACCAAGAGTTCGAAATTTGCAGCTGCTTTCCCGGCATGACACACGCTGAATAGACCTCTTACAAAATCGAAGCGAACCTAGAAACATTTTTTTTTTATTAAAGTGATGAGTGAAAGGCAGAGAGGTAAGCCTGGACTTCTGTCCTAGCTGGCTACTCTGCACAGGGGAAAGGATTAAGGGATGAAAATGTGCGATGAGGTGCTTAATGAATATGAGAAGAGAGAGCTGAAAGGATGATGGGTTAAATAGTTCAAAGTGTCAGTCTCTGCCTACAGGGATTGCATCAACCGGGTGTCCTCGAGAAATTGTATCAGGGCTTTTGTGGCTTTCATTGAATGTTCCGTGGACTGCCACGAGCCCAGCACTTTGTCACAGGAGAAAGGTCGGTCGTCTAGCCTCTGTATTGTTCTGTGAAGGTCTTCTCTTTCCACGGCGTAGATGGCACATTCACAGATAAGGTGATTTGCAGTTTCCTGGGCATCGCAGACTGGGCAGTTAGGGCTGTCTCTTCTTTTGATTCGATGTAGGAAGTGTCGGGTGAACGCCACCCCAGTCGGAGTCTGTGTAGTACTGCCTGGGACCTGCGTGGAAGTCCAGACGGATATTTAAATGTCATATGTGGATCGAGGGCGTATAATCGGGAGTGATGGTATTCGGGATCAGCCCATAGATGTGATGTCAGGAGTTTGGCTACACTACGCACTGTTGAGTTGGCTTCTGACTTGAAGTAGGAATTATCAGGTGCTCACATTTTTATGGTCCGATTTAGCCGCTGCATCTGCTGCCTCGTTGCCAGAAATCCCACTATGGCTTGGAATCCATTGGAGGCGCAGGTCATGTCCTTTCACTCGGCAACGGTTTAAAAGTAGCATGATGTTCAAACCAAGTTCTTGGTATCCGCTAGGTACCATAGCCCATTGTAGAATTTTCAAGGACACTTTGGAGTCAGTGAAGATTGTCCATGTTTTGAGGTTGTTGTTTCTCGATATACTTCACCGCTTCCTGAATGGCAATCAATTCGGTTGTTGTTGAAGATGTTTTGTGACTTAGTTTGTGCTTAATAGTTATATCTCTGGTAGGAAACACAGCAGCGGCTGTTGAGCTCATTTTACTATGTAGAACCATCGGTGAAAACGTGTATACGAGATATATGAGATGCATACATTTCGGCCATTGTATGTTGGTACAGCACCGCCTGAGGAGTGTTGCGTTTTGTATGTATCCCAGGAATGTCGAGGGATATTAGCGGCGTAGGTATGGTCCAAGGTGGAGTAGCTGTAATTTCTGGTGGTAGAAACTTTCATGGAAATTCTTGTTGGTACAGTGCTAAAACACGAGCATAGTTGGACGATGGTCTTGACGACATAATGTCGGCTAGGTGATGTTTTTTATGTCTGTTTAGATGCCGTAAATGTATTCTTAAGGTTTCTTTGAATTTGAAGAACACATGCTGGGAATTGTCGGGATTCGGCTATAGTGCCATGGCGTGGAAGCTGACCGAGGGAGACCAAGACAGCAGCGCAGAGCTCGAGCCTGTAGGCTCTGTAGCATCTTCATATTTGTTTTGCACGTGCCGTTGAAAGTGGGAAGGCTGTAGCGCGAGATGCCCACAAAAATAGCCTGGTAAAGACGCAGCAGAGCAGGAACTGTCGCTCCCCATGTTGTGCCACTGATGAACCGGGCTAGCAGGACAAACGCTGAGAGCTTCTTCTCAAGATGTTGAATATGGGGCGTCCATGTCAGACTGCGATCAACGACGACGCCCAAGAAGAGATGTTTCTTTACGAAAGGTATTTTTTCTTTGCAGATAGTTAGTGGATATTTGTCCATGCTTCGGCGTGTGAACGCGATTGCAGCAGACTTTGATGTCGATATATGTAGTCCCCGGTGTGTTAAGTAATGATGCAGGATATCCAATGTTCTCTGAAGTCTTGCTTTTATATGCAATCGCGTAATTCCGGACGCCCAAATACAAATATCATCCGCATAAAGCGAAGCATGAATTGTGTTAGGAAGTTTCTTAACAAGGCTTATGAGCGGCAGTTGGAAAAGTGTTGAGCTCAGCACTCCTCCTTGTGGTACTCCTTGGTTACGCGAAAGAGTCGTGTATCTCCTGATTCTGTGGAGATGTAAATAAATCTGCTGTCGAGATAGCTGGATATCCAGCGGTATATATGACCACCCAGTCCAAGTTCTTCCAAAGATTCTAGAATGGCCCTATGAGTGATAGAATCGAATGCGCTCTTGATATCTAAGAATACAGCGGCACATATGCGCCCCTCTGACTTAGATTGTTCCACTGAGGTCACGAGATCAATTACGCTGTCAATAGAGCTTCGGCCTCTCCGAAATCCGGACATTATATTTGGGTAATACCCGTTTCGCTCTAGATACCATTCGATACGAAAGAGGATCATTTTCTCCATCAGCTTACCAATACAACTCGCAAGAGCTATAGGGCGGTAAGACGATATATCAAGCATTGACTTGCCTGGTTTAAGTAGAGGAACTATCCTACTCTTTTTCCATGTCAGAGGTACAACACCGGTTTCCCACGAGATGTTGAAAAACGCTAGAAGCCGCGCCTTCGCCTCTGATCCCAGGTGGATTAGGTCTGAGTACTTCACACCGTCAGGGCCGGGTGACGATTTCGCATTTGTAGAACCGAGTGCAGCTTCCATTTCTTGCATACTGAACGGGTCATTCATTTTCCCGTTCGTTGTGGAAGGAATGGCAACATTAGCCTTGGATCCAAGCTGTTGGCTATTTGATGAGCTGGGGAGCATAGTGCAGTATTCTTCGGCGATACATTTCTCAGAGCATTGCTTATGTAAAGCTAATGCCTTAAATGGACGCAGTTGATTGGGGAGGGGTGTGTTTAGTCCACGTGCAATTCTTCCATACGTTGGTGTATGGCTTCTTGGGGTCCATTGAAGCGCATACAGATTTCCAGCGTCGCCAACCAAGTTTCTGTAGGTGCCGCCTCGTGTGCCTTTGGGCCTTCCGGGCATCTCGCAAATCATTCGGGTCTTTTGTTCGTCTTACTTTGCGCTCTGCTCGACGGCGAATTGCGCGCAAGCGTTCATATTCTGAATCGATGGTGGATTGGTTACTTGAAAGGTTGTAAGTTTTCGTAGCAGCTTTTCTCAATTTCAGAATGTCGCTCTCGAATGTAGACAAGCTTGCAGTGTTCTTGCAAGCCTGCTCCATTGAGTCTTTATAAGTATCCCAGTGTGTTTGTTTAACTGTATTTCTATTTGGTGTGCCTTGAAACGACTTGATTATTATGTAGGTAGGAATATGGTCGCTTCCGCGCGTCTCGATATCAGTGAACCAGTCCGCAGAAGAGAGAATGGTGTTTGTCATAAATGTCACGTCCAGACAGCTGCTGCAGGTTGTACCGCGTAGATACGTTGGGCTCCCGTCGTTTAATACTGATAGGTGGTGTGCAGCAGCGAGGTCAGTCAGGCGTCTTCCTCGCGTATTCATGTGCAGACTTCCCGATACTGGATGATGTGCGTTAAAATCGCCGGTTAATCATATGCGGAGGAGGACAGTTGTTCAGAATGTCTTCGAGTCTTTTTTCTTCAAATCTGACCCCAGGTGGAATGTATGCTGCTATTACGGAAACCTTACACTTTCCATGTTTGACGGTTACACATACATACTCATTATCCGGATGGTGTTGAACGTTGTAAGAAACATATGTGAGTTCTTTGCGCACAGCAATCATCACTCTTGCTGGTCCTGATGTCCGTGCGGAGTGAAATACTTCGTACCCCGAAAGGCGGAAGTCACTACACAGTTTAGATTCACATATGGCTAATATAGGAAAACGGTACTTCTGAATAAATTGACGAAAGTCCGAAAGACGTGTTTTCAATCCCCTGGCATTCCATTGAAAAATGGTAGCTCGTTGAATTTGGTCCTCAATGAGAGATCCATCCTTGGACAAATGGGATGGCTGTGTCGATAATTTTAGTCAGAGTGCTGGCAAATGGTGATGAGAGTTGTTGAAAGAAGACTCGGAGAGCATTGATTGCAGCCAGTAAAAGGTCACCGATATTCAGCGATGGAGAAGGTCTCGATGAGGTTTCCGGCAACGCTTGCCTTTTTGGCTCAGGAGACTTCTCCACGTTCGACGTGTCCATCGCTTGTTCATTCTCGGCATCGACTTGATAGACGTCAAGTCCAATATTTCCTTTTGTGACGGAATCAGTCGAATGATGTTTTTGCCAATTATGCTGCGATTTCTGGACAGTGGGAGCTGGTGCCGTAGGATTAGTTGGTGTTGCTGCGACCTTGTCTGTATTGGCAGCCCTGTTAGGGAGGGGGGGAGACATCGCCGTGTCTTTAAGTGGAATTTCATTGTTCGTGGCTGGTTGTTTTGGGTTTAACTTGCGCTGGGCAACAACCAATTGTCTATTGCTGTCTTCTTTAGATGTTGACTGTGGCATCTGGTTTTGTAGTTTTCTAGGGATTATTTCCCGAGGTGCCTCAGGAGCAGTAGACGATGACGCTTTTTTGACAGCGGCCTTCGCCCTGTGGTAGTCTGCATGATTGGAGCGACGATATTCAGCAACGGCCTTTTCTTCGTGCCATGCCACGTAGTGCCGTGCAAAACACCTTGGGTGCTCTTGGCCACAGTTTAGATTTTGATTTGCCAAACTCCAGGGGCGTAGCCAGGATTGTATTTCGGGGGGGGGGTTCAATGGCATGAAGCCCCCTCCCCTTCCCCCCAAATGACGAAGCAGGGTGAGCTCGGCGGTACGGACGCTCACGCAAAGATTAGCGAGGCGCTGATAAGATAAAGCGGGTAAAGCTGCATTGTCATTTTTGAAAATGGAGCAGGCTTCATTGACAGGAATACGGGCGTGGTGGCTCACTGTTCTACTGTCGTCGTAGTTGCGGCCCACCAACTTTAAAAGCTTCCTCACAGCACACAGCTCCCCCCGCTTTTTCAGATAGCTCTGCTTTACCAATGCGTGAAGGCCAAACAAAACACAAGGATAGCTATAGACCAGTGTCTGCTCTGTTCCATGGGCGCCGCCATGTTTGTTTATGCTGACGCAATGACACAGTAAAGGGGAGGGGGGGCGCTGCGCTTGTCGCGAGACTCCGTTTTTTTTAGAAACCTTCGCACATATCGTAGTGCAAGAACGTCGAAAAGGCATAGTCACGAAGCTCCAAGAACAACACCAATGCCAAGAGTGCTGTAAAGAGCAAAAACCTTGTTTTATGCGCAGCCCCTCTCTTCACAAGAACCTGCGTTTGAGATTATTATTTCACATTTTTATCGCTGGGGGCTAGGATTTCGGACACTGGTCTATAGGCAACCTGCAATGCTGTTTGGTTTGGCGCTATCTAGCGACTGAAGCAAGAAACGTTGGGTATGCCTGGGAGTGGCAGCTGCATTGTTCAAACGTGACCTATAACTCTGGTGGCGCCGCTATAGCCTAGTGTCTGAAGCAAGAAATACTGGGTAGGCCAGGAAGCCGTGATCGCTTAACATGCAAGTACGGCGGAAGCTGCGGCCTGGCGGGCCAATCGGAACGTGACTACGTATCACCGGTACGCGTTTTACTGCGAAGAAGTATCAGGCTTTTCGCTGCGTCATGCTCCAATATGTGTGCGTTGCGCTCGTATACGTAGCGGATCTCGAAGCCGTCGGCATGCAATGTGGGGCTTATCGTTCACCCTTTGCCAGGTTACACCGAGGCAGGGTATAACCTTGAACTCTCACTCTACTGGCGCCGCCTGGCTGTTACCGGCAGGCTATACTGTCACAAACAAATTAAGCAGCAGCAGCAAAAAAAAAAAATCTCGACGCTGAAAAATTAGAGCAACCGTCCTCGCACAAACACTAGAGGCCCATATATAGGGCGAGGGTAATTCTGAACAATCACAAAACCAAAATATATTATCTATTAAAGGTTTAACAAATTCGTGCTACAGAACAAGATGCCGAAGGAAAGAGTCTTATTTTTGCTAGGCCGCTTTATCTTGCAGTATGGTCCAAAGGCAGCAGCGGCATATCCTCGGGGCGATGAGAAGTCGTCAGTCCGAACTCGTCGTTCCGTCACTCGGAGAAATGACATCCAGCACACAAACACACAAACCACACGCCGAACGTGGAAACGAACTTGAATACCCTTGCGCCTATGCGTAGTGAGAATATGAAAGCTCTTCGAAGTTTCTGATGTTCCGTGCAACGAAAAGATTAACCTAATAACGAATTGCATCGGATGCCACCTCGACATGCAAAACAGAAAGCAAGACAGACTTCATCGCATCCGTGAGCGACCATCGAGACGGGCGTCTCGATGGAGGAAAATTTCACGAAGTGATGGAAACTTCGCCAAAAATAGGGAAATTTTAGGCGTCCAATGAAAGAGGGAGAAACGTGAAATGCCCGTCACGTCTGCGCTACAGGCGGTCGCCCTCTGTCCGGAGGCCCTATTCCCAAACGTCTATCGTCTCCTCAAGATCCTAGTGACTCTGCGCGTAACAACGGCGGAAGCTGAGCGCTCGTTCTCTTCACTACGACGGTTGAAAACATACCTGAGAGCGTCCACTTCGAATGAGCGACTGCTCGGTCTAGTGCTTTTGAACGTTCACCGCGACATTGAAGTTCAAGCGGTGGACATCCTGGATATTCTTTGCCGTGAACGCAGGCGACTGCATCTTAATATGTAGGCGCTTGGCATAAATGAAATGATCAAGAGACCCTGTAAATTGCTTTCTGAAATAACTAGTCACAGTTACTTTTTTATTCGCCGTAATTTCTAGTCAAAAGCACGTAATTCTGATCAGTACACAAGGTGTGCGTCAGCGCAGCGCCACCCGTTGCTTACAGTGCTACACGACGGCACGCCAGTACGACGCCCATCCAAATCGAAACGGGCAAGGGTGGGAACTGAACCCGGGATCCCTGGGTTTTGCAGCAATATAGCTTTCGCTACACGTGCTCAGAGCTGAGGTGCGCTAAACCACTTGGCCACCAATCTCCCTATATTGTAGCAAACACGGAGCCCCAAGGAAAACCGGCTGGACAAAGTGCTCCCTACATTTCAATCTCTCGCAAAGAAAAAATTGTGCTGCGTGTTCTCTTTTTAGGCAGCGCGAAATTAGTCAGCCTCAATGGGCGTCCGGTGTTTCCGCTGTAGATGAGATATTTAGCAGGCACAGACAGCACTGCTAGCCTTTTTAGCGTGCGTCACGCAGTAGTGATTCCACGAACACACGCCGGTTAAGATGCTTATCTCGATCAAAACGGTCAAGGGTAGGGATTGAGCCCAAAATCCCTGGGTTCTGAAGCGTGAGCTTTCGCTAAGTGTTCCGAGCTGCGGTGCGCCAACAACTCGGGGGTGGCGATGACGTCTTTACATCGCCGACCTCGATCACCGATCCACCTTTCGCCAACAGCGACGTTCGAAGTATGTGGACATAAACCTTTCGATAACTATTTCGGTGTAGTAAAATTTTGGGCATTGAAATTCAAGCCCAAAATTTTATTTAAGAATTCACCGCGTTGGCGCACTGTTGGAGCATATAGTTCGAGTCATTCAAAGCGGGTTTCTCCCCGAGTTTCCGTCAAATAAGGCGCACTGACCGCGAAGCAACGGGGCGATGGTTCGCTAAGGTCGCTATAGCTTCGCGCACAACAACGGAAAGCGACCACTCTATCTCGGCCCGTTACGGCGATCAAGTCCTTGAGCAGGGGTAGAGCACTGCGCGGCGCCGTAGGTATACCAGCACGGCGCGTGCGTTTTTGACGCGTGCCCAGCCGAGCGCTACTTCACATTCACCCTTGGATGATCTGAAGTATACCCCCCCCCCTTCCCCTTCCCTGCAGTTAGCTAGCTATCCGTGCTTTCGCTTTCTACACCGCTGCCAAGTCACGCGGCCGGGTCCGGCTGCGTGAGCTCCGCTGATTAGACTTGGACTCTGGCGAGCCGCCAGCTACGTGATCTACTTTCACCGCACACTACACTGCTTGCGGCGATGTGTGGGGATACGTTTATTTGCGCGATGCCGGCGCGAAGTTTCGGGTCGGTTGCGACGTCTGCAGCGTTGGTGGGTAATCTCTGCACTAGCGGCCTTGCGTCCGCAACCTTCCCCAATTTGCGGCTTGCATGTGCGTTGAGACCTGCGTGAGTGGCCAAGACGTGACCGATGTCGAAATTCTCGAAAGAATGTGGTTTCTTGCGGGTGTTTTTGGCCTTCACCTTATGTTTGCCTCGATTGTTTTGCAGTCAGTCTTGTGAGTATTGGCATTAACACGCTATGCACTGTATGCTGTGTGATTTTTGTTTTCCTAAACTATAAGAACAGAGCTTGATCGTGCAAGTGAAAGCAAAGCCCGGAATCATTAGCGTTATAAAATTAGGAGATCAATATTTAGTCACTAAAAAGTCAAAGCTAGAAGAAGCTGAGAAAGATCAACATAACGTTTTTTGTCGTTGTTTTCCCGTGTCTTCTATTTTGGTTGGTTCTCGTATCTTCACCCAGTCTCATGTGTTTTAACAAAAATTGTAGAGCCTGCATCCACTTCACACGAAGATGGAGGACCAGCGAAGCTGTTTCTTAACGACAAATTTACGACAAATCTAGGACATCTATACGATTTACGTATGATTGCAATGAAGACACGTACACGACTGCGTTGTTTAATCGTCTTTATTTAATTATTAGTGGTAAAAGTGATCATTGCCTTATGGGTAAGTTCTAAACCCAATTTTTCGAGGCACACCTCGATGACAGTTTTTTTTTTCGATTGAGTCAAAGTTGCTTTCAGCATCGCGGAAACGAAAGAAAAGAAGGTGAGATCGGCGCGTTCTTCCCTCAGCCTCGTCACAGCGCACCCTCAGCTGAGATAAGTCGGTGACCGTAGATGATAACAAGGCATCAGGACCTCACTATCTAATAATGCCAAGGAAGGCTGACTCACGCGGGTTTCCCCCTCTTTTCATTTATACTTGCCATGACCAATCGGAACGAAGGAGCGCCGTTTAAACGGGAATGTTTTGTTAACATCCATGGATGGATTTTGTTTTTCCAGATCCTTGCGCGGGGAGGGGGGGGGGGTAACAGATTCGCTGTAAAATGGTAAACTAGTACCTGCTCGCCTGTGCCATTACTACCCTGAAACGTCGGTATGCTTTTGTGATATGACGACATTGTTTCATTTATTTATTCATACTATTGGCCTATTAGCCTTGACATGAGTGGGTTATTAGTAAAATAACAAATTTTTAAGCACACTTACACGAACGATACGACCATTAATGATTCAGAGACAGATGCATTTGAACGTATATCAATATCAGCGAAGTAAGGAACACAGAAGAGAAACGAAACGAAAATAAATTATGCATATTGTTGGGAGAGGCCTCTCAGGCTGTCTTCAAAATCTTCATCAATGTCACATTCAAAAGCATCTTGCGGTTTGCTGTTCCACTAGGCTATGGTCATAGGAAAAAAGGAATACTTAAAAAGCTGGATCCGGGCTTTCATCGGCATCAAAATTTTAGTATGACTGCCCCGAAGTCCTCTCGTAGAGCGAGACTTAAAATATCGCAGCGAGTCTATGTTTAACCTTTTGTTTTGTATCAAATACAGAAGTTTTAATCTGGCTGCTCTCCTGCGTTCTTCTGATGGCGGCAAGTTGAGTTGGGTGAGCATTGCACTGACAAACTCAGTCCTTCGGTATCTGGATGTGATCAAATCTGACGGCTCTCCTTCGGACCTTTTCTAATTTTTCAATGTTTCGTTTTCTGTGTCGGTTCCGCATGGTGCTTGCGTAGTCTAAGATGGGGCGTACAAATGTTAAGCAGGCAGTTAATTTTGCTTCTTCTGTAGCTAATTTAAGGTTACATCTCAAGAACCACAAATTGTTTCTTCTGCAGTGCTTGTCAAATTGTCGATATGGAAATACTGGAGATGAGAAAATTCGGCAGCGCCCAGCTATAGTACAACAGAGTTGGTTGGAAGGACGCGATCAATGTTGTACACATCATATCACATTGCTGAACACGACGAAGAGGCATTGCAGACAAACGTCTTGAAAATACTAGGGAGTATGGTAAGTTCTACAGACCGACATGACCACCCAGTTTGGCTACGCCACCGGCGCCGCAATACATCGAGGCAACTTTAGTCTTCCTGCACGCGCGGCAACTTCGTAGGAGCTCTGCGCTTGGAGAGCACGAGAGGACACAAGCTGTGTCGTACACTAGCTGCTGCCTGCCTCCTGTGAACTCAATTTATGGTGGCGTCATGCATGTGCCGTACGGTCTCTCAGATCGATCTATTGAATTCACCGAGTGGGACGCACGCAATCGATGAAAGACCGTTGGCGCGCGTTGACCAAGAGAGACAAAGCATTGCCAATAATACCTACGATGGCACGGTGCATTAAAAGAATTAGACCCTAAATCTCCACATTTGAGGCATATTATGAGCTTGTTCGCAATGTGTCAGGGTGAAATCTAATGAAGGGCTTTTCTACGTTGCCTCGGTCGGTGCGGCCTCTTATCTCAAAACAAGAATAACGAAAAAAGTAACAACTATGAAACGTTTCCTTTTCATGTTCCGCTGTTCAGGAATGCGCAGATTCAAATACGTGTTTTTGTTTGTGTGTGTTTCGCTTTAGCGGTAGCAAGCCTATGTGCCCCAGTGAACCGCCATCGCACGCGCTCTAATGGCAATCCACACGAAAGCGAGTGCGCAATGGGCGCCCAGACGTCCTTGTCCAATTGGGCACGGCATTAAATGTTACTCGGCGATAAAGGGCGACCTTGCGCTCAAGCGAGTCGAGGGCGCCGGCCGTAGTCATGCTTACGGTTTGCGCTCTCAACCGCTACCGGGCTGATGGGGCAACGTAACGTGCCCGTAGTTGCGCGGATGGAATATCACGTCTCTTGAAGAGCGCTTGAGAGCTTCGGCCTCCCTGTCGCAAGAACGTCACACACTGCGGCGAGCGTTTATTTTTTCTGTTACTTGCCGATTTTGGGCCGCGTTTAATTAGCGAGACTATGGCAGAGTAGCTCGAGTATTGTGCCAATAGCAGAGTATTGGCACGATATCGTTTTGCTCTGTCGAGAACTGTTTTAGCAGTCCTGGAGGGCGGAAAAGCGTTGCCTTCTATTTCAGACAGCCGTCCGGGCGCATGGCAACAATGGTACTGTGCAAATGCAATGTCTCAACAACACAACGTTAGGGCGTAAACAAGCTGGTGAAGGTTTAACGTTTTAGACAAAGCCCCGAGATTGGGGGAGTAAGGACAACACAACACGAAGTCCCAATCGAGACTTCGTGTTGTGTTGTCTTCTCTTATTCCCCCAGTCCAAGGTTTTGTCTCAAAAAAAGCAATGTCTCATATTTTTTTAGTGATTTGTTTTAGTTTAATAGAGAGTTTTAGTATTACGTATAGGAGCAAACGCAAGCCCCCTACGTTAGCGTTAACGCTGCGTCCTCCACACTGCGCATGAGCCATACGTACGCACTGCAGCGAGCTATGCGTACGTACGCTCGCTATCGATTTTTCCGAGCGTACGTAGCGGTCCCCTGCGTGCCATTCTCGTTGCTCTCGTCGCGCACGGGAGAGCGCGAGACTACTCCATTTTGAAAAATGGCGGCGGTGAGGCAAACCAGTGGAAGTGCTACGCTCGTTGTACGGGTTCGCTTCACCATTGAAGATGACCTCAACCTTGTGGAAGAAAGAGAAGAAGAAGAAGAAGGAAAAAGGGCGAGGCTCGTGGCGGGCGAGGACACGCGGAGTTCGGAGCTGGAGACAGACGAAAGAGCCGGTGCCGAGCAAGGCCTCCAACAGAAGACCCGGACCACTAGACAGCCTTGGCCCTCCCCTTCATCGGACTCTGAACTTAAGTACAAATTAAACCTTTTCCCAATGGTAGCGCTTCCCCGTGTGACTTCCTCGGAGCGAGTGGAACTCGGCCTGATCGGGCGGTATTGACAGGCGACCCACAACCTCCGCAAAGAAATCAACGCGACGAACCCTTTCGAGCGCCCACAAAGATGGGTGTCGATAGCCAAGAACGTTGGCGACGCCGTCGAACCCAAAAAGGTGTTTACAGTGCGGTCGGTACGCGAGCGGTGCGACCTATTGCTTGCATACTTCCAAGCAAATGACGAGGCCAACATAATTTTATTTATTTTAATTTATTTCATAATAGTAGTAGGGATCCCACAACACGCTAAAGCGAACCATAGATCAAACTGCTGGTCGCACAGTCCTAAAAAAAAAAAGAAACACGTTCACAATTGAGGCAACTGGAAAAAGATTCACGCACTTCGTAGCAAAGCGAGGAGATTCGCGATGTTGGATTGACTTGACCGAATACCCGCCTTGGATTGTTTGAAGCAGTTCGCAGCAGCACTTCTAGATGGCGTGCAAGTCTTTACATATGCGTTTGCCTTCCGCTATACTAAAAGTGCGCGTTCACCACGCTCCGTAACGTTACGTCAACAGCTTGCGTGCGTTGTACGCAGTGCTGACACAAAGGTCTTTACGCTATTCTAAAACTCTCTAATGTTTAGAAACCGAGTGGCGGTGTTAAGTTTCGGTAGCAGTTTGTACCTCCAACAATAAGGACTTTTAGCAAACCGTTACCGTGTTCCGTGTACCGCACAACCGGAGCCTTTGAAGCATGCTTTTAAGCGCGCTCCCGGCTGATACCGTGACCGCGGGGAGCGCGCGCTTAAAACCATGCTTCAAAGGCTTCCGGGAGTGCGGTACACGGAAGACGGTAGCGGTTTGCTAAAAGTTCTAAATAGGTCATTCGATAGCGACTCTAATATAGGACCAATCTTGCTTGCGCGCGACCAAAATCTCGTCTGGCGTTTCGCGAAACGTCCGGTAATACAGGCGACATTTTAAGCGCCATCTAGCGATCCACACTTTTCTCTGTTTAATTTTCGAAGTCGAAACGCTGCGACCGAAATGACCGGCGCGTTGTAGAGTGCTCGTTCAGGAAATCAACTTAAGCAGCAACATCTGATAGTTCCCAGTACCCCGTTAGAATACGATCATTCCTCGGTAATGCAAATCCCGTTAAAATGGATATTCCACTTTGTATCGAAGTGGATATATACGTGAATGTTGTCTCGTTATATTAAACAACCCACATTATGAAAGATTTCTTGCAGAAAACGGAGGTGTTTATGTTAACGAGACACGACTCTACATGGCCTGCACGAATGTCACATCTCAAGTCATTGTGGTGGCCATACTGCTGAGCGCGTAGCTTATTTTGCAGAACACACTTGGCACAGCCGAATTTGTTTTTTTTCTCGGCAAGAACCAGAAAGAACGATCACCACCATGACGCGATGACGTCACGTGCAACTCACGTATATAACGCGAAAGTAACGTTGATGTCATGTTTGCGCCAACAGTGGCCGGCCTGCAGCTCTGCATCTTAGTCGGTACGCGTTTGTGTCCAGTTTGAACTAGGAAGGAGCACGCAACGTGCTAAATATTATCCAAAAAAAACGTTGTGTCCGAATCGGAAAGTCGTATCAGTATAGAAACCGTCCGCATCCGCATCAAATCAATGGACGAGCTCTCATCTTCGCAAGGAAAAGCCACGGCAAAGAGGTATACGCAGGAAACAGCCCAGCCTTGCCGTTCGCCTTCCTCTTTCCTATACTATGTTTTGCCTTACGATAGAACGCTGCGGATGCTACGAGCCATCGGATCCAGTCCAATGCCGTGTGAATGTCATGCAAACATATACGCGTTACTGAAAAAAAAAAGTCACTAAATACGTTAACCGTCACTTCAGTTTAAAATTACCGAGTTACTTTCTCGTTACTCTGAATGTGTCGTTTATTCTGAAGCAGCAGCCGCCTTCCAACATTTTGCGTCGTTCACAATGCCTAGCCTTTTTAATGCATTCATGTGCATCATTTTTTGTTGTTAACACTTCTTTTTTTTTTTTTTTGCCGCGAAAGTTACAGGCCGGAGCTGGGGTGAGAAGTAGGTTGGGTACTCGTGTTAAGCACGTTCGTCTTCAAAAGTAACTTACTACAAAGGTACCCTTTATTCAATAAAATGTAACAAAAATACGTTAGTCGTTCTTTCTCTCGAAAGGTAACTGAAGGGTTACTTCGTTACCGAAAAAAAAGTAACTGGATATAAGTAACGTAGTGTAAAGGCCCGTTCACACTCTTCCAACCGAGAACGACCGAGAGAGACGAGACTTGTTAAAAACTCTTAAAATTTCTTAGGACGAGAGAACACACTGGCACGCTGGCACCACCTATCCGGTGACCCTGGAACTGCATTTCACAAGAGCGAAGGTTTTGTGAGAATTCCGAGGTCAAATGTGCGTAATACCTATGAGAAAGGCTCGTTTATAACGTCGACAAGAGTTTTTCGAGCCAAGAAAGAAAGGATAATGGACGAGAGAAATATAAAATATGCCGGACCGCCAAGTTTACACTGCTACCCAATAGATGGTGACAGTGTGTCCTCTCGTTGTAAGTGGTTTTAAGGAATCTAGTTTTAAGAGGTCGCAAAAGTGTGAACGGGCCCTAAGTCTGGTGTCATCTACACTCCGGAGATTCGCGGCAACGGCTGGGAAACCGTAGTGGCACGATGAGTATACAGCCAATCCACTGCCGTGAGAGTCACGTGATCCTCCTAGAGGGAGTGCAGCAACCAGGGTGACCCGTAGTCACGTGACACATTTCACGACGCCGGATTGCCTGGGATGTCTCGTAGCGTCCGGTGCGGTCCATCCCAAGGTGAATAGCTCTACACCGACGGTGCGATGAATGTCATTTAGGGGTGTGCCCACTGGACGAAACGGCGCGCCTCACCTGGACTTGAGTAACGGCGCAGTTATGGCAGGGTGCCCGGTTGCTTTCACCGAGTGAACGAGGGGCGTGCTGCTGTCTCTCGAAGACCGTATAATGCCGGGTGATTCTGATTGGGAGGGCAGCTCGAAACGGAGAGCCGACGCTTAGCACTCGAACCTCCGAGCGAACCGACCAATGAACTGCTGTCGCTTTCGGATGCCGGTGAAATGAACGGAGATTCGTTAGCAGGTGTGGTCGTTTAAGAATACGGAGTCAAAATGTGTTTCGGTATATGAGCTCGTTTAAATCCTGTATAAAAAAAAATTGGTTGATAAGTACAGTCTGGAACAACATGGAAGACCCGGTCGACGATGAAGTTTCAGGCGGCAGTGCAGGATAAGCCAGGCGCACATTTCTTGGGTGGAGCGAATAGATTGTGATCTTAGTATTCTCGCTCTAAAAATAAAATTCTGAGGGCTTTTGTGTGCCCCATAGGTACCATTTTTTAAACGGTTCTAAGCGAACTGGCCCCTCATGCTTTTGGAGATGGTACATGGATTTTGAATTGTGGGCCAAATTGTGAGGTATACGCAGTGGCGTCACAAGGGGGGCGGGGGGGGGCGGACCGCCCCGGGTGCAGGGCTCAGGGGTGTCGCGGCGGGCCACGAGAGCGCGGGGGGGGGGGAGTCGCGGCGGGCCATGCGAGAGCGGGGGGGGGGGGGAGTCGCGGTGGCCCCGCGTGAGCGGGGTGGGGGGGGGGGGGGTGTTGCGACGGGCTACCGCCCCGGGTGCCGCTGACCCTCGTGACGCCACTGCGTACGGAAGCTGCCAGCTTCTATGGCAAATACGACACTGGCCCGCCTTGCAACTCGGTGGGGAGAGTTCATTGCGCAGGTTCTCCCCAAGATTGAACGGGTGATGCGTGCGTGTTCGCTGTTCCAGCAGTTGCCTTCAGCCTAAAGAATAAACATCAGCACATGCTCCACCCCCTTCCCTTTTACTGCTCATAGCACTCGATACTCCGAGACTCTAGGAATAAACTAGGAGAACTTTCTCTTGCTATGTGGCGGCTGCTTTGGGCGCTTCGTCACACGAAAATGATTAAGACTAATGTTCTGGCGTTCGCGCGTCCGAATCTACCTTGGCTAACCCCTCACCAGTATCGTACACTTTACTTGAAAAAGAAAATTAATAGATTACAATTACAAGTACTCTTACTTAAAAAAGTATTAAATTAGATTGAACATGGTTAAAATTGCGCACAAACAGAAAGGAACAGTGAAGAGGGAAGAGAGAAGAGACAAGCGCAAACTCACAACTCGATGGTATTGAAGAAGAAAGAAGAACAGCCCGCGTTGTCAGCTCGAGCCGAGGCCACACTCGCACGGGGCCCCCGAGCACGCGGAGGATATATACACACCATCAACCCACTCACACATTGGGCGGCCAGGTTGACGAGAATGATAGGGTCTGTGTAGGGTAGATTATAGGAGACAGAGGAGAGAGCCCGATGCACAAGAAATAAACTGTAGTAATGTCGTTAGTTGGGCGAGTTGGTAATGATTGAACATGGTTAAAATTGCGCACAAACAGAAAGGAACAGTGAAGAGGAAGAGAGAAGAGACAAGCGCAAACTCACAACTCGATGTCCCTGTCTCAGAATCTGGCCTACACGGACTACATCTCGTCAACCTGAGCCGCGGTTGATGGTATGTATATATCCTCCGCGTGCTCGGGGCCCCGTGCGAGTGTGGCCTCGGCTCGAGCTGACAACGCGGGCTGTTCTTCTTTCTTCTTCAATACATCGAGTTGTGAGTTTGCGCTTGTCTCTTCTCTCTTCCTCTTCACTGTTCCTTTCTGTTTGTGCGCAATTTTAACCATGTTCAATCATTACCAACTCGCCCAACTAACGACATTACTACAGTTTATTTCTTGTGCATCGGGCTCTTCCTCTGTCTCCTATAATCTACCCTACACAGACCCTATCATTCTCGTCAACCTGGCCGCCCAATGTGTGATGGTGGTAACCTCCGCGTGCCGGGGGCCCCAGTGTGGCCTCGGCTCGAGCTGACAACGCGGGCTGTTCTTCTTTCTTCTTCAATACATCGAGTTGTGAGTTTGCGCTTGTCTCTTCTCTCTTCCCTCTTCACTGTTCCTTTCTGTTTGTGCGCAATTTTAACCATGTTCAATCATTACCAACTCGCCCAACTAACGACATTACTACAGTTTATTTCTTGTGCATCGGGCTCTTCCTCTGTCTCCTATAATCTACCCTACACAGACCCTATCATTCTCGTCAACCTGGCCGCCCAATGTGTGATGGTGTGTATATATCCTCCGCGTGCTCGGGGGCCCCGTGCGAGTGTGGCCTCGGCTCGAGCTGACAACGCGGGCTGTTCTTCTTTCTTCTTCAATACATCGAGTTGTGAGTTTGCGCTTGTCTCTTCTCTCTTCCCTCTTCACTGTTCCTTTCTGTTTGTGCGCAATTTTAACCATGTTCAATCATTACCAACTCGCCCAACTAACGACATTACTACAGTTTATTTCTTGTGCATCGGGCTCTTCCTCTGTCTCCTATAATCTACCCTACACAGACCCTATCATTCTCGTCAACCTGGCCGCCCAATGTGTGATGGTGTGTATATATCCTCCGCGTGCTCGGGGGCCCCGTGCGAGTGTGGCCTCGGCTCGAGCTGACAACGCGGGCTGTTCTTCTTTCTTCTTCAATACATCGAGTTGTGAGTTTGCGCTTGTCTCTTCTCTCTTCCCTCTTCACTGTTCCTTTCTGTTTGTGCGCAATTTTAACCATGTTCAATCATTACCAACTCGCCCAACTAACGACATTACTACAGTTTATTTCTTGTGCATCGGGCTCTTCCTCTGTCTCCTATAATCTACCCTACACAGACCCTATCATTCTCGTCAACCTGGCCGCCCAATGTGTGATGGTGATGTATATATCCTCCGCGTGCTCGGGGGCCCCGTGCGAGTGTGGCCTCGGCTCGAGCTGACAACGCGGGCTGTTCTTCTTTCTTCTTCAATACATCGAGTTGTGAGTTTGCGCTTGTCTCTTCTCTCTTCCCTCTTCACTGTTCCTTTCTGTTTGTGCGCAATTTTAACCATGTTCAATCATTACCAACTCGCCCAACTAACGACATTACTACAGTTTATTTCTTGTGCATCGGGCTCTTCCTCTGTCTCCTATAATCTACCCTACACAGACCCTATCATTCTCGTCAACCTGGCCGCCCAATGTGGTGATAGTGTGTATATATCCTCCGCGTGCTCGGGGGCCCCGTGCGAGTGTGGCCTCGGCTCGAGCTGACAACGCGGGCTGTTCTTCTTTCTTCTTCAATACATCGAGTTGTGAGTTTGCGCTTGTCTCTTCTCTCTTCCCTCTTCACTGTTCCTTTCTGTTTGTGCGCAATTTTAACCATGTTCAATCATTACCAACTCGCCCAACTAACGACATTACTATATTAAATTAGATTATTTGACTAGGTCAAACAAAATGTAACCGGTCGTTAATTTAAAAAAAAAGTCTCCTTTACTGCTCCGACTGTTTAAGTTTTTCAAAATTACAACGTTTACTGCCGGTGTGAAAACGGGTATTTCGTACTGTCCATTAGTGGATAAGAGTTACCGATTTATGATCTCAAACTACTAATTTTGGTTTGAGACTTGGTTCGAGGATTCCTTGATAAACAACTTGTGCGAACAAAGTGCACCATTAGAAAAGGGATGCGAAGATAGTAACATTTACAAGCAATTTTAGTACTTTCAAAAGACTACCTTGTGATCACTTCCTAATTAAATTAATGAAATGATTACAAAAGGTTCTGTCCCTCGCTTCCTATGCACCACCGCATAAAGTTTTTCTTTTCTTTTTAAGGGGGGGGAGGGAGGGGTGCTCCCCCCTAAATGATGGTACCCCTCCCTCCTGTGACTCTTGGTATTCATTAAACTTGTGCGGAACGAGTTACGAGTAACTGACGGCTTGTAATCAATTACATTTTATTGA